>NAJL01000023.1:165730-331982 GCA_005059885.1 Salinomyces thailandicus
AGCAAGGAAGAATCACCCGTACATTCCAATCCAACCCCCCACACCCCCCAAAAACCAGCCAGCCACCCCTCAAAAGCCCGTTACAATATCGCGTAATCGAAAGAAAAACAAGAAAAGCCAACATGTCATTCCCCCCTTACACAACCAAGCACCCTTACACGCAAATTCAGGTCGACTGGGGGGCCGAATGCCAGACCAGCAGTGGGATCCCGACCGCCTTCAGCTTCTGCAAGTGGACGAGCAAAGACTCGGGGCGCCAGGGTAAGGAGACAGTGAATGTAGGTAGGGTGCGCAGAAGAGATTCTTTTGAGAGAATTTTACCGAGTATCGACAAGTGATCGAAAAAGCGAAAAAGCGAAGAAGAAAAGAAAAGAAGTCGGGAAGGAAGCGCGAAGAAGGGAAATAAAGAAGTTACGACCGTCCGGGTCCGCCGCGTGAGAAGATCGCATGGTAGTCCATGCTTTGTTCAGGGTTCTATGCAAAGAGGATGGATCGGAGACTGTCCTCAACAGCTGGATCTCGTTTCATACGTCTATGCTGGTTTGTGTCTCACTGCTGGGAGTGGTGATTCGGAAGAGCGGGCGTAGGGTGTACGCGGGCTTAGCCTGAACTACTTCGCCCGGCCGCCACCGATATCCTGACCCAGCTGTGAAAGATCAAAGTCAGCACAGACTCCACAAGTCTGTCCGTCTCGACAACGCGACCCACTGCAAGCCCAGAAATGGGGTAGAGACCTAGAGAAGGGAAGAGAAGAGATAGAAGAAAAGGATAGAAAGGAGGAATGCCAAAACTTACCCGGTACCCCTGAAACTTCTCCCACTCCATCCTCTGCCTCGTGACCGGCAACTGCCTGCGCAAACTCTTAAAACACCCCTCCCCGAGTACTCCAAACCCCCGATTCAAATCCTCCTGGAATTTGTTCTCCAGCTTCGCAATTTCCCTCCCTACCGCCTCCGCGCCTCCACTAACCTCCCGGCTCGCAAATTCTTTGCGCGTATTCATGCGCACGTTGCCGTCTTCGTAATAGTGGACGTCGACTTTTACGCTGCCGGCGAGGGTGGTGGTGGAGGGGTTGTAGGTGTAGGTGCTGCGCCAGCGGGCGTTCCAGAAGTTTTGGGGGGAGAATTTTGTGGCGACGAGGAGGATGGTGAGGGTTGAGGGGTCGGTGTTTGTGGGGGTTATGGTGTGGCTGGAGGTAGGGAAATGTTCGGAGCTTGTGGTTGTGAGGGCTTTGTGGAGGTTGCGGAGGAGATCGGCGTGCGGGGTTTCGAGGGCGTGAGGTTGGGGGTTGGAGGTTTTCTGTTGGGGGTGGTTAGTGGGCGAGCGGATGTGTTGGAGGGGACTGGGTGAGGGGGTACTTGGGAGGCGTGGTCGACTTCGAAGGAGGTTTCGGTTGCCGTGTCGAAGTAGCGGTTGTTGTCTAGCGAGTTGTAGGGGCTGAGGATCGCCTGGTGAGGTTAGTGCCGTACTCGCCTCTCGAGGTGATGGGATCAAGTTACCGTCCCGTTGCCGTCGGGAAGCTTGACCGTAATGTACTGCTCCTCGTTGTACTTCTTGTAGGCCGGGGCGAGTGCTTGAGCTTCACTCGGTGCTAGGGCCTTGATATCTACGATGTTGCCTCAGCATGCCATCGATTTCGGAGACCATATCGTGGCGGGATTGCATGGTCTTACCGGCAACAACATTGGAAAGCTAGCACAGTCAGCCAAGTCGGTTTGTCAGGTGAGAGGCGGCTCCTACCAACCTCTCCTGGGGGTGCCGTCTCGACAAAGGAGGCCACTGTCTGCTGTTTGGACGCCATGACCTTTCCGTAACATACACGTGCAGACCAGATTCGGTATGTTTCCGTCGGTCGAAGTGGTCAATTGGTGGAGGGGATGTGTAATTTACTGTATGTTTCGTATGTCAACGTATGTGAAGGTACCTACCTTATGCCAATGGGTGGACGGGGTCGTAGGTGGGATGAGGGTGTGTGTGTGCAGCCTCAGGCAGTAGATCTGGCCCGCGAGCTGAATCGGGGTTCGGCGCGGCCCCGGCCTTGCGGATCTAGCCGGCGCATCATGGTGCGACCAAGTCGATCTGCATCTGCATCATCAAATATCAATCATCAATCATCAAACCTCCAGCAGTTGGGAACATTGGACGAGACAACGACGATACCGTCGGCGTCGCCGCCACACCACCACCACCACCACCACAACGCCCGCGATGGCGTCATTCGTCCCCCGAGCGTCGAAGAGGCTGCGACTGGCTGGTCCCTCCAGTCCATCTAGCTGGGTCTGCAACGACTGTCGACGAACCTTCGCCTCTTCGATCCGACCACGGCAGCAGCAGCAGCAGCAGCAGCATCATCATCAGCAACCCACACCGCCGCACCCCAGCCAAGATGACAAGACCACACACTTCGGCTTCGAGACTGTCTCGGAGAGTCTCAAGGCAGGACGAGGTACCTTCCATCCCCACCAACGCCAATCCTAACCCAAGCCCCTCTAACCCAACTATCTCCAGTCCGCGACGTCTTCTCCTCCGTCGCCGCCAACTACGACACCATGAACGACCTCATGTCCCTCGGAATCCACCGCCTCTGGAAAGACTACTTCGTCCGCTCCCTCAACCCCGGCATCCCCCCTTCCACCACCTCCTCACCACGAGGCCAAAAGATCCTCGACATCGCCGGTGGCACAGGTGACATCGCCCTCCGCCACCTCGACCACAGCACCACAATAAACAACGATCACAAAACCTCCGTCATCATCTCCGACATCAACCCCGAAATGCTCGCCGAGGGCATGAAACGCTTCGCCTCCTCCCCTTACAAACCCACCAACCGCGTCAGCTTCCTCGAAGCCAACGCTGAAGACCTCCCGACCATCGAGAGCAACTCCATCGACCTCTACACCGTCGCCTTCGGCATCAGGAACTTCACCCACAAACAAAAGGCCCTCGCCGAAGCCTTCCGCGTCCTCAAACCCGGCGGCGTCTTCGCTTGCTTGGAATTCACACCCAACCTATCCAATCCTCTACTCAACGCCATCTACAAACGCTGGAGTTTCGGCGCGATACCTTTGATCGGTCAGGTCGTCGCCGCGGATCGCGATAGCTATCAATATCTCGTCGAGAGCATTGAGAAGTTCCCTAGTCAGGCAGAGTTCGCCGGGATGATTCGCGATGCAGGATTCTTGATTCCCGGGCACAACTCCCCTGGAGAAGGGGGTTTGGAAGGCGGTTGGGAGGACTTGACAATGGGCGTCGCGGCGATACACAAGGGGATTAAGCCTGCGTAGTCTTGGGTGTGCTGAAGTCAAAAAGACTAGGAGCCTGTCGGACAAGTTTTGTGGAAGTCGACCCATGCCTAGAGCAAGGAAGAACGCTCTGTACTTGCACGTGTCGTCTCTTTCGCCTGAGATTGTCTTGCTGTCGCACGTTGCGCGCGAAGGATATCTTCCGCTCACAAACTTACAGCCTCAGAACACAAATTCCCGCATCATCTAATGCACGCCGTCCCATCCCTTGTCTTGGGAGGGTCGCGTGCTGATGCGGACACTTACTCTTAAGAAGGTAGAAGGGCAGGCGAGGGGGAAGATAGCAACTGTCCAGCGACGAGATAGCGTGAAAAGAAACCTCGAAAGAAGCGAAAGTAACTGAAGAGTTGGAGGAGGGTTGTACAGGAATGATAGGTATATAGCATTATTCAAACCATCATCTCAGTTCAATTAATAATATCTCCCATACCATCCATCCCACACTTCACTCCACCACAACCACCTACATTTATTTTTTTCATTCATCCATCATCATCATCATCATTTCCTCCCCCACATCAACCATATCATAGAGCGTTTACTTTCTCTTTCTTATCTACTTCATGTACCCCGGGAACTGCTCCAGAAGCTGCTGATCAACCGACTGCAGCTGCGGGCAAGACAAATCGCTCACGAGGCCCGAAACGACATTCATGAGCGGCGGGTTCAGCACGCCCAGGAGCAAATCCGGCTTCACCTGCGCCGAGAACTGGTAGCCGAAACACGCGAGGTTGTCGCCGTTGAGAAGGTCGGCGGCGTTGAAGACGCCGTCGGAGAGGTTGTTGACGTCGACGCCAGTGAAGGTGTTTGTTTGGCCGAGGTTACTAGGAGAGGAGGGTTAGTTTTTTTCTTGTGTTGGTTGCGGGGGGGTAGGTTAGGGGAGGCAGGTTTGGGTGGAGGACTTACCCGCCGATGTCGAGGAACTCTGGGTGCAGAGCTGCGGCTGCGGTGACGTCGCCGGCGAAGTAGGGGTTGCTGTAAGGGTATTCGAGTGCGCGACGGTACTGGGAGATATCGTCGTTAGTATACTTGCGTTTTGGGTAGGCGGGGAACACAGTATTTCGGTTTGTTTGAGGCTGCGAAATCGATCGGGATCGTTGAGACTTACCCAGTTGTCGGGGATCCTCTCGTATCCTTGCTGGACCGAGTAGTCTCCAGACTCGCCAGAGATGGCGAACCAGCTCTTGATGACGTCGTAGCTGAGCTCGCCCTTGGGCGCCTCGGCACTGTGGTTGGCCATGAAGCGGAAGATGAACGTGTAAGCCGCAGGCTGGACAAGCACGCCAGTGAAGGGCCCGTTGAAGAAGTAAGGGTTGGTCGACTTCTGCGTGTCGAAGCGCTGCTTGCGGAAGGCGGTCAGGGACTCCATGGTCACGTAGCCACCGGGCGAGGCGTCGATGAGTTGCTGGAACTGGTCGACCTGGGTCTTGTAGTTGTTACCGGCTTGGTAGAGATCCGGGCGGGTGGGCGAGGCGTCGGACTCGTACTTGTTGTGCGAGCCGCTCAGGCCGTTGCCACTGAGGCCCACGGGGGCGATGGAAGCTGGTGGCGTGCCGCCGATGGCTGATGAGGATTTTGATTAGCGGTGCTACGAGCGTTCTTCGCGTAGCAACATCGACTTACACCATGCGGTCCCGCTGCCGTCAATCGTTGCGCCCAGCGCGGCGAGGAAGATGGCGAGCGTCTTGCCCATTCCGACCACGTTCTCGGTGACGTCGACATATTGATCGATCGTTGCGTACCCGTTCCGAGGAAGGAAGCCGTGGTTGGCAAAGGCGTCTGTTCGAAACAAAAGATTAGTGCCCTATCTCTCGACCGACGATGGTCAACGAGGGGATTTAGGCAACGTACTCAAACCAGGGCATGGTCCACGAAGGTCGTTGGGGCCCGGGGCCTGCCACTCGTGCCCACTGCCTTCGCTAACGTCGATGTATTGCGCTTCGGCGTTAAAGACCGGCACAGGCTCAAACACGGCAGATGCGGCATCAGCGCCTTCTTGACGCTTGATGATCGACTCAGCTCGTGCGGCGATCTCGGGGTCCTTGGCCGCTTCTTCATAAACCCATGATGGGTATGCAGCCGCAAGCGGCGCGAGCAGGGCGAGAACGGTAGGGGTTTGTGTAACCTTCATTGTGAGTGATGTTACCAAAATATGCGGAAAGGTTTTAGGGTGAGCAAAACGAAATAGTCGAGGGCTGGCACAGCGTGTTGATATAAGAAAACGGCTTCGGGATGCAACACACACTTACCGCATGTACACAGTGACATGCTATGTCATAAGGCCATGTCGCTCTCAGCTGCTGTTCACCTACTGGTGTACTACTGGCGGGTAGCCACCATCATCACCTGGACATGTAGACTTGCCGTCTAAGCCGGAGGATGCAGCGAAACTGCGAAACCCAATCGACACTGGATCTCTTGGGAGGCTCAAGTCGGGAGGAAGGAGGACGGGAGAAAAGCGACTCGTCGGCTTCCTGCCCGCGTCCTGATCGGCACCAGGCGAGAATGGTTGAACGGGCGGACCAGTAGGTCTACTCGCCTACCTAAACGGGTATATGAATGGAAGTACCGGCGCATTCGCGCTATACCAGCATTGCCATATCCCCGGCTCGCGGCGCCTTGGCGATCAAGCGATCGCCGTTGTGCCAGCTCTGGGCCATTCAGAGTGACGAAAGATGGAGTTTGTAAGTGGGGACCTCCAGATACGGCCAGGTCTCGTCTGAGGTGCCAGATGGAGCCAAGTTCGTCTTGGAGCGGGAGGAGGGTCAGCGATCATAACCATATTGACAAAAGACTCCGACGGTGTCCCGACTAGCTCCCTTTCCCCGCTGACGATCATACCCTGAGAAGAGAAAATGCAAGTTCCCAATCCTGGGGTTTGGGTGGGAGAAGGGCTGGAGGCCGAGGTTGAATCATCTTGAGTTTCGTTGTTGATGGCTTGGTGTGCCTCTCACGTAAGAAGTATGCTCGCCGGATGGATGGAGAGGTGGAACGAGAAAGGGTTCTTTGTATAGACACCTCACCTTCGAAGACGGTGAATCGATGCTAAGACGCTACGCGAAGCTCTGCTGTGGTCTACCACCTCGTGATCGCGACTGGTGCCATCGCGCCATGTTGCGGTGCTCAAGTGACCTGCAGTAGATTTCAGCCCTCCCAGCTTCTGGTCCAGGGCAGTCGAAGCGACAATATGCATCCTGTGTGCCTGGAGCGTGAGCGTACTAGCATGGCGCAGCTTTGTCCAGAACGTCATCGAAGGCGACCCGTCCGACGCCTCAGCCGCACCGAGTCAATGTATTCAACGCTCCAGCAGCCGCGTGACCCACCCTTACATCCGTCGAAAAACATTCCCACTGGCGCTCCTCCTCTCCTTATCGCGCGGACCTCTCCCATATGACTCGCGCGCACCGCCCTCACCCGTGCCCCCACCACCGACCTTCCTCTTCCCTCCCCTCCCCTCCGGCGCAAATGTCACCTGCTTCTCCCCCACCACGCCGCCAACCCCTCCTCTCCCCCCAACATCCCGTTGCCTCTCCGGCAGCCCTGCAGCCAAATGCCCAAAACTTTTACTTTGCCTCTCCCTCTGCTTCTTAAAGTCCTTTGCCGAAGACGAGACGCGCATCTGCGGCTCACTGCTGTCGTTCTTGTGACCAGCAGCAGACGACTGCTGCTGGCGGGACCTATTGGCTTTGCCGCCAGCCCCGCCCTTTTGATACGAAGCATTGCCAATGCGCTTCCGCGAGTCTGACTCGCTAGGTCGCTCTGGCTTTTGGCGCTGGCGTGCGCGTAAAGCTGCTGCCTCTGCTTCTGCGTCTTCGTCTCCGCTATCGCCGTCACTATCATCGTCATCTGAACGGCGGTGCTCATCGAGCTCGTCTTCCTCTACAGCCGTTAAGCCGCGCTTTCGAGTCTCTCCGTTCGCTGTAGGTACAGATGAAGGATTGAGCATGGCAAATTCGCGGCTGTTCTCGTCAATCTCAAAGTCTTCATTCTGGAACATCGCCGTGAAACGGTTGTCCAGAAGCGGTTTCTCGGGCTTTTCTTCTTCCGCTTCTGCGTCGCTCTCGACCGCGGCCGCCTTGGCCTCATCCCCACCCTGCTTGAGCACCCTTGCAGCCTTTCTTCTCTCGTTAGCCTCCTCCCTCGCCTGTAGCTTCTCCGCGAACCGTCTGTTGACTTTGACAGCGACCTTCTTGTTGCCCCGAATGCGGCTTTCTCGCTCCTTGTTAATGCGTTCTTGAATACTCTTTTGCCTCTGCTCCTGAGCTACATCTGGATTGGTGAGTAGACGTGCTTGCTCGTACAGCTGCTGCGCTACAAAGTAGCCGTGCATGTAAGGTCTGAGCAGATTTGTTTGCCCGATTAAGTGGTCGAGGGACAGTTCACGCAGCTGCTTCATGTCGAGGAATTTATAATTGTCGTACACTTCACCGGCAGCGGAGCTGGAGGCGGCGTTGAAGGCATTGGGATCGTCGGCGTCCTCTGCCATCTCTTCAACGAGGTTGTCAAGGAAAGCGCACCATTTCGGCGCTGGGCCAAGTTGGGGGATGAAAAAGGAATGCTGCTGCCTTCCTTCGTTGGCCGTGAGGAACATACCCGAATCAGGCACCCATTCGACATGATTGAGATCAACAGCTGGCTCGACAGAAGTCCAGTGAGTGCCAGTTTGTGAGTCCCAGATTTTAATGGCACGCTTGTCGGCGCTCATAATGAGGTTTTCGGAAGCGGTGGATTGCGATGAGCGAGTAGTAGAGTCCAGGTACTTGAGTGTCTGGATCGGGTAATCATAGCCTTGATCTTTGCGTAGCAAGGGCACTGGGGATCGGAGATCGTAGGTGTGGACTATGCCGTTGCTGCTTCCCGTGGCAAGATTGAGGCCGGAACGATGGAACTCCAACGCTGTCATCTCGGGTCGTGCATCCATAAGGTCGGTCGATTGAAGTGAAGTAGGCGGACCCAGAGCACTGATCCGGTTCCGTGATCGCGTGTCCCAAAGCTCGACCGTGCCCAGTGATGTACCAAAGGCGAGCAGACCGTGTGACTCTTCGGCGACGGCTGCGCAATTGACCGAGCCTGTCCGTATCCCTCCCTGCAACGCTCCTCCTCCCATAGACTCGAAATCGTCACCTCCTACATCCACTTCGAACCCTTTCATGAACCGCCCAATCTCCAGGTTCAGCCGGAAGACCTCACCGTTGCCATCTGCGTTGACGCCTACACACGGGACAAGCGCCTCGGCTGTCCGCCTGTTATACTTCAGGTCTCGTCCATACCTCGGTATGCGCGTGGTGTAGTGTAGGCCGCCTGGAGTGTGGAATTCCAAGAATCGATCCGTTTGAAGATGTATGCTCTTGCTATAGTCGGAGGAGAGCAGTTCGAATTTCTGATTAAGAGAATTGGTATGCCGTGCGTATGACAGCGAGAGATGAGGAAGGTAATGCACATGCATCTGCGGCTTGTATGTCCCTACGCCATCATCCTGTCAGCGATCAGCCTACTTCAACCACGCTTTGCCCTCGCGTTCATACGCCATGAAAGCCGTAGGCATTGCCAACTCCTTACCTGTACTCATGACCCACTCCCCATCTTCGCTGACTCGTACACACGAGCTTGCCTCCTCGAATTCAAAATCCTGCAATAGCTCGATTCGATTTGCAAACTCTGGGTCCTTCTTGAGGCTGCGCTTTCGCTTTCGCGCAAGCCAATCAGGTAGCGGCCGCGCTGATGATGCGCCGGCAATGGTATATACCGGAACGGCGCTTGGATTAGAGAGCTTCATGCTGTAGGTGAATGAATGTGGTGTGCAAGTGTCGCAGTCTTCAAGGACTTTTTTGGGCACGCAGCTTCAGAGTTCAATTGTTCAGACGGGATCGACGTGGAGGCGGCCCGCTCGCGGCTACATAAGCTTTCGGTCCGTCGGTCGCTCACGGACCGTCGCGGCAGGCTAGCGAGTGACCTCAGCGTCGGTACGCTCGTACCCTCGGAGAATCTTGAACGAGCAACCGACCGCATTCACGTCGCTCCGCCTGGCCTCGTCCACCGTCGTACACCACATCCCTTTGACACACAACAACCTCACCACGCAGCTTCGACTTTACACTTCCTTGCACCTACGAAGTCGTGCTCATGTGCATACTACGAGGCGAACCGCGATCCCCGGACCCACACTTATACCACTTGGACGTTCCTTGACAGGGGTTACTGAGCACCCACCATGGACTTCTTTAAGAGCTGCAAGAGCAATGTACAGACGATGGAAAATTGTCTGGAGATGCCATGTCATATGTACACTGGAATCAGGCCAGATATCACGCATACTCATGTTGCAGAGCTGAGAGCCTACGGAGCATTATGCGCAAGTGACCACAACAAGCTTTGGGTATTTGGTCACGTTGAAGAGAACACACGGAGCGTACTGCAGAGAATCGACGATGAACTCAACTTGGAGCAGGAAGGTCCTCTGAGTTCCATTGTTCTCGAAGATGGCATATCCGGGCAGGATGTCAAACAAACATTCTTCGAGGCGATTCAAGGCGCTGTCTCAACTTGTCTTACTCGGGCGTGTGGAGCGATGAGAGTTGGTCCTTTCACTTGGCTCTTGACTCATGAGACTAGCGAAACCTCGAGCTTACTGCAGCTGCGTCTCAACTTGACGACAGCCGGTACGCTGTACGCTATGACCAGTGTCGGCTCTAGCCAATTACTCCCGCTAAGCGATGGCCACGAGCCAAGCAGCAACAATGTACGTCTCGCGCCTAGCAACCGGAAGGCCGAGCTTATTCTGCAACTTCCCAGTCCCAAAACAACACTGTCAAGCGACAGATGGAAGGCTGCGGTAGCTGCAATGCTCAGCACTGAAGGCAATCAGCTCCAAGAGGGGCAGGAATGGCTGCCCGTCAGGCTTTCAGATTCAGAGGAAGACGTAACTTTCACTTGGCCCGCTCAGCTGTGCTTTGCAGAATCTGCACGATTGCGGCAAGGCGAAGGCTGGAAGCACTGGTTTGAGGCAAGCGACGAGCCAGACGGCTTTAGTAATCCTCTTGCCGCCGCAGAGGAGTGGTTCAAGGGCGCAGAAGCACGGATGAAGGCCGCTCAAGCCACTCAGCCGATGGAGGCCGAAAGTGGCGTTCAGCCTGAAAGCAACAGTCTCCGTCCTTCGAACGACATGGATCTCGACAGTACGTATGAAGTTGCTGCACCATTTAGTCAGCGCGTCGCAGATCAGCAAGCGTCTATGGCTGGAATCTACCCCACTCCTGAGGACGTTCTGGTGACTAGCCATACCAGTCAGCAACCAAGCTCTGATAATGTCATGGTTGCATTCCCCGATCAAAGTGGTCAAGGCGCTATCAGAAATGAGGTTGCAGTCGATGATGGCGGCCAGGCGAGGGACCACAGCTCGTCATCAGACCCACCTGCCTTTCTCCAGGATACAGACGATCTCTTTGGTGATATGGGCGGCATGGATTTTGTTGGTGACGAGGTTGGCGATGCAGACTTCGACTTTTTCAACGAGCAGGACGAAGCGGCGGGACCGGCCGGGGCAAGCCGCGAAGATATGGAGATGCCTGCTGTTTTGGATCAAGGCTCGAAACAGAAAGATATTGTCCCTGAGGCGCTACATCATGTTGATGAAGCCGAGCAAGCTGTCAAGAGCCCAGGCGCTGCCTTCGAAGACCAGGTGCGACCAAGTATTGGTGCTCATGACACTACTGCTGTTGTCGCAGATCAGCAATCAGGAAAGGCGATCGTGGAGTCTCCAGCGACCGCGAACGTGCTCGACCGGCCGCTTAGCCCTTTCGGCATCAGAGAACGACTGTTGCCCCCTCCAGTGCCCGCAAGTCGGACGAAGGGACTGGAGACTGGACGCAGCAGCACGTTCGAGCCCCTCGTGTTCCGTGAAGGGCTTGATCTTGGCCGGAAATTTTCAGATGCTTACGGACCAGGTGCGGTAACATCTCAGTACCATGGTGCATCACCGACGACCGGGCCTGATATCAGTCTGCCACCGAGACAGAAGAAGCGGCGCCTAAGGAATTCTTTTCCGCATGACCAAGATGATACTGATAGCGAGGATGACTCTGACGAGACAGCTAGTAGTATAAGTGATCGGGATCTGCCTCCTCAACTACCTTGGGATACCAAGAAGCGCAAAAGAGCCACCGTGGATGCTACAGATCACTGGTGGCTGCAAGACAATACAGAGACCGAAGCGAATCTCGATGGCGTCGTCGATTACGAAGGGATCATTGCTTTGCTGGAGCGTCTGGCGAGTACCAGACAGCATTCTCACGGTCCTGCGATCACAGAGGATCTTGTCGATGCCGCTTTGCCTACTGCAGAAGAAATCTACGTCGGTATTGCAAGCATCGATATAGTGTACATCGCCCAGCTTGTCGGTGAGCAAGCCGTCTCTTGTGTACCGGCCATCCAAAGGAAATTCGACGGCCTTGCCATCAGCGATGAAGATTCTCGAGCTGCGGCCGAGACTGCCAGGAACGCCCTACATATCTCGCTGGAGCGGTTGCTGCCCGGCCTGGTTGAATGCAGCCTCCCAAGCCTCGCGCCAAAGCGCGAGTCGCTTTCTCGCGCAGCTGCTCAAGTGCCGCCACGACCTGGCCAGCCTCGCCCGCCGCCGCAGCGCTCGGACCATGCAAATCCAGGACCAGACATCATGGCTCTGGCTCCGCCTTATATTCGGGTGCAGCGTGGCAATGACGCCTACGAGATGTTGCCAGCCGCTCTATCTTTCTGGGAGCCTCTTAGTCTGTCGCCGCTGAGTGGGCCCAAAGGCGTCCGTGCGTACTGCGTGCTTCCCCTGAACGACGACTTGCAGAGGCTTGCCGACAACTTTCTTAGCGAGCTCGGTAATGCTTACGAGAGTGCTAAGCTGGGCTCACATTGTCATTTGAGGAGTGTCGACGAAGACGACGAGTTTGACGATTTTGAGTCCGGAATGGCTCCAGTCGAACTTGGTGAGGAATATAACGGTACTTTGACAGGTGCTCTGATGGCTTATCATGCGACCTGCAGCGAGCTTGGCAGCTTTCTCTCGACTATCGGTCACGTGGAGCCGGATCGCACCATCGTCGTCTACATGCTGAACCCGTTCCCGCAGTCGACTCGAGTCGCACAACTTCTGTGTGCCTGCTTCTGGCAGCTTTACAAAGTCTATCGGGACAATGCACCAAAGTCTCTTCGTGGACAACCTCGCAGTGATATTGTACTGCAGCTGTTGTCTATTGATCTTGTTGCATCGCCAGACACCATTGTCCCTCTGGATGCCAACCAGCTCAGCGCTTTGGCCAAGGAGGTCTACGACCGCTGTCCGCCATCCCCGAATTCTGCAAGCGATGCCTCATCTGCACTTCCCAACTTCGCCGCGCCCTTCGCCGAGCTGGCCAGTCCCTTGCCTAAGCGCATCAACTTTCAAGTAGCCAGCGAACCTCCCAGCGATCTATTGCACGAAGGCTCGTCACTGCACATGGCATACGCGGTCAGCACAGACGGCCAATGGATGACGGTATCCTGGGTCGACAGCACAGGCAAATACCAATCCACAGAGTCGTGGTGCCTGCGCGGCAAGTCCTTCGCAGAAGTTGCAGCGCACGCCTGGGACCGAACCCGAGACCTCCTGGCGCCCCGCGAAGTCACCTGGCGCATCTTCATCGTCACACCCGACGCCCTCGACGACTCTCTCAAGCTCTGCTGGCGAAAGATCATCGAGAAACCTCGCAAACAGCCTTTCAGCGTCACTCTTCTCTCCACCCGCGCCGAAATCCCAGGCCTCCAACTCTCAGCCCCCATACCTTCTCCGGATGACCCTGCGGACTCTTCAAAACCCCCCGCTTCCTCCGGCCCAGGCTTTCCAACCCCAGCCACGACCCCGCAACCCGCTGCCCTCACAGCCTCCCCGGACCCCAACAATCCTTTACCGCCTCCAACCCCCGCCCCAACTTCCCCTCTGCCCCCAACAGCCGACCAGGACCCCGAAGCCCACCTCGTCGACCTCACAGACGAAACCTGGGGCATGCTGCTCTCACCCGCTCTCCTCACCCCGCCAACACCAACAGCAACAACAACACCTGCCCTGCTCGCCTCCGGCGCCCTCTTCAAACGCCCTGCGTCCTCCCGGTTTCACTCCCTCCATCATAACAACACCCATCTCCCCTCCCTTCCGGTCACCCTGCACTGGACCTTGCAGGTCCGACCTACAGGGACGGTGGACGAGGGCAATGCTCGGCAGGCGGAGATGACGCTTCGAGAGGTGCTTAGAGCGTATAGGAATCTGGGGGTCTTGACTAAGGCCAGAGGGTTGGTTGGAGAGGAAGGGGTGCTGCCTGTGCATGTTTTGGTTGTTAGGAGGGTTGCGGAGGGGTTAGGGGGGTTGTTGGGGTGAGTGTGGGAGGGAGGGGTAAAGTTGAGTGGTTATTGTGACGGGGACGGTAGAAGGCGGGAGAGAGGGGTGCAGTGGGAAGAGAATGAGAAAGGCTGAGAATATGGTTGAAATCTAATACCAAAGCATTTGTGTGCATCCGTGACCAGCGCCTCGCTAAGTGACATGAGTAGCCCGCAATCTCTTTCTCGCAGCGAGCTTTCCTTCGCACATCCATCCTCACCACCTCGGCCCAAATCCTCCCCCACCACCTCTTCCTCTACCCCTCCCACGTCCTCCTCCGTATCCACCCCGTCCTCCATACCCACCACCGCCATACCCACCACCGATGCCCCCAAACCCCCCGTCCTCGCCGTCCTCGGGCCCCCTCGCAACCGGCGGCCTCCCCTTCAAAACCTCCCTCAACCGCTCCCCCTCCCGCCTCATCTGCGCATACCCTAGATGCATCTTCCCAAAAAAGTGATCCGCAAGCCTCCGATCATTATCCAACCGGCTCAAAAACGCCCCACACACATCGCAAACCTGCAGTTTCTGGTGACCCGAAGATCCACTCGTCTCCGACATATGCCGCAGATCCCGCTCGGTTTCCTCCTTCTGAAGACGCGCGGACTTGAGCGCGTGGAACTCCGTCACGCCTTGCGCGACGGCGCCCGCGGCGCTGATGACTTCGATTTCCAGCAGGCCGGCTTCGAGCGTGCGGGTGGTGTCCGCGAGGGTCTTGAGCAGGTCTGTAGTCTTCTTGAGCTCTTCGGCGGTCTTTTCGAGGCGCCGGCTGGAGACGTCGATGCGGCGGTCGCAGTCGGCGACGTAGCGGGCGATGTCGCGTTGGTAGTCGAATTCGAAGCCCCATTCGCGTTTGCGGTCTTCGGGCGCGGCGGTGTATTCTTCTTTGAGGGCGGGGTGGTGGGTTTTGGGGCAGGGGCCCAGGTCTTGCTTGGTGTTCGTGAAGAGGTCGTGGGGGCAGCTGCCGCAGAGGTAGGAGCGGCAGACTTTGGGGTCGGTGAGAGTCAAGGGCGGGGGTTTGGCCGAGTTGGGGTTGGCGGTGAGGAGTTGGTCGCCCATGAGCTGTTCGAGGAGGCGGCGTTGTTCGGCGGCCATGGTTGCGGTGGTGTCGTGAGGAGGGTCTCGTGGTTTGCGACTTGATTGCGGTCGTACCTAGCTCTTGAATCGTGAAAGCTTCATGGATGGCGGCTGACTCAGGTGCAGTCCGGCGGTGCTCAAGCTCCATTGCGGCCTCAGGCCACCATCTTCAGACCCACACCTGCAGGATCCTCGTCGTCCATGTCGCTGTGGCGCAAATGTTGACGGGCGGGTGGCTGACGGACGGGTGGCTGACGGGCGGGTGGCTGATGGAGGCTCGGCGAATGACGTGCCGGTGCAGTGTACCGTACATCCCTTATCTCCATTATGTCCGATGCACTGGACGAGACGGGACCGCGTGGATGAATGTGTGTGCCTGGAGTGAATCCAAGGCAACGACTCTGTGTGCCCATCCTTTCCAGACCCTCTTCCCCCTACCACCTTCGTTCTCGTCATTCGGCGGCCTTCTCAGCTACCTCCATCACGTACACTCACTACGCTTGACCGCCGCCATGTTTCGCGCGCAGGCGAATCCGATGGATGAGTCGGTTGGTAGGTGGATTGATTGATTGATTAATTGCCTGATTGATGCATCCATAACAGGACGAGACGGCTAACCACGCACAACCCGCATACAGTCAAAGCGACCGACGAGAACCTGACCTCGGAAAACTGGGAACTCATCCTCGACGTCTGCGATCGCGTCTCCGCCACCTCCTCCGGCCCCGCCAACGCCGTCTCAGCCCTCATCAAGCGCCTCGCGCACCGCAACGCCAACGTCCAACTCTACACCCTCGAGCTCGCCCACGCCCTCGCCCAGAACTGCGGCGCCCCGCTCCACCGCGAACTCGCCTCCAAGGCCTTCACCGACGCCCTGCTCCGGCTCGCCGGCGACCGCAATACCCATGCGCAGGTGAAACAGAAGGTCTTGGGCCGCATGGGGTCGTGGGCCGAGATGTTTAGTGGGGATGCGGATCTGGGGATCATGGCGCAGGCTTATCAGAGGTTGCGGCAGAGTCAGCCGGGGTTGATGCCGCCGAGTAAGCCGGGGAAGAGGGAGATTAGTGGCGAGGATCGGAGGAAGGAGGAGGAGGAGTTGCAGATGGCTTTGGCGTTGAGTGTGCAAGATAAGGGCGGGAGTGGAGGAAAGGCTGTTGGGAGTCCGGACGTGGGAAGGGGGGCCGGTGGGGTGGTGGAGAGGGATGACGGGGAGGTGCAGGGTGGTGCGCAGCAGCAGCAGCAGCAACAGCAGGGTACGACGGCGGCGACGGTCAGTCGGGTCCGCGCGTTGTATGATTTTACGCCTTCGGAGCCCGGAGAGCTGGCTTTCCGTCGCGACGACGTTATAGCCGTGCTGGAGTCTGTGTACAAGGACTGGTGGAAGGGGAGTCTGCGAGGTCAAACGGGCATCTTTCCTTTGAACTACGTGGAAAAGCTGCAGGATCCCACTAAGGAGGAGCTTGAGCGTGACGCGCAGATGGAGGCGGACGTGTTTGGCGAGATTCGGAATGTGGAGAAGTTGCTTGCGTTGCTGAGTGTGCGGGATGGGGGTAGTGGGCGTCGAGGCGAGCGCGAAGAGGAGGAGATTGCTGAGCTGTATCAGCGGACGTTGGGGATTCGGCCGAAATTGATTGAGCTGATTGGGAAGTACTCACAGAAGAAAGGTAAGCTGGAATGGATGTAAGTTGGGCGGAAGTACAATTGGCTGACGCACAAGACTAGACGATTTCACGCAGCTGAACGAAAAGTTCATCAAAGCTCGCCGTGACTACGAAGCTCTCCTCGAGTCTTCCATGGCCCAGCCTCAGGCTTATCAGCAGCAATACCCTATTCGGACGCCACACGCCGCTCACTCTATGCTACCACCTCTGCAACAGCAACATCAACAGCAAAGACAGCCTTACGCTGCCCAGCCCGCAGGCTACGCGCCGCATCTCCACCACCAGCACCCACAGCAACAGCCACAAGACCCCCAACAACGCTTCTACTCCCCAGGCCCTTCAGACCAAACACAAGGCTACGGTCCCGGCTCCGCCTACCCGCCCCATCCCAACGCCGGCCCTCCACCGCCTCCCACCAACGGCGGAGGAGCACCCACCGCACCTTTCCACTTCATCCCCGGCGGCGTCGGCAACCTCAACGCGCCTCCGCCAGCCTCCCCACTCCAACCCCAGTACCAACAACAGCAAAACTCTCAACCCATCCACCGCAGACCTTCGTCCCCACCCCAGCCACAAAGTCAACCCAACGGCGCACCTCCCCCAGACCTCTACGCTCCGCCACCGCAACAACAGCAACAACACCCCACACAGCAGCAACAGCAGCAGCAGCAACAACAACATCTCCAACCACTTAGCGCAGGAGGTGGAGGAGCAGGAGGAGGCTTTCAAGGCCAAATCCGCCCCAACAGCATCCACACGCTCAACAGCGGCAACCCACAAGAACTCGCCGCGACCGCCGGCGTCGGAGCAGGCGGGGATTACGAAAGCCCTGTAGCGACTACTGCGGGGCCAAAGAGCGGTTCATACCCGCCTTCGCATTTCGTGCCCTCCCAGTCTCAGCAGTTGGGTCAGCAGCAAGGTGCAGGTGGCTATGACCCTTATGCCCAGCAGCAGCAGCAGCAGCAGCAGCCACAGGTCATGCACAGTGAGCGGGATCCCTACCCTCCTTCCGGAGCTCCGCTCTCGGCGGTTTCGCAGACTGGCCAGGGGTTTGAGTCTTCGCCTACTTCGCTCTATTCGCAGCAGACGACTATGGATGCTGGTGGTGCGGGAGGGCTCCCACAGCAGCAGCAACAGCAGCAGCAGCAGGCGTATCAAGCGTATCAGGCGTATCAGCCTGCGCAGGTACAGGTACAAGGGCAGGGCCAGGGCCAGGGCCAGCAGGGTGTGGTGGGTGGAGGTGGTGGTGGGGAGGATCCGGGTGATTATTATCGTTAGGACAAGAATACGCGGGGAGGGAGGGAGGGAGGTTTGTGAAGGGGCCGAGATTGCCAGCCATCTAGTCAGCCTAGGGTGTGGTGTCTGCAGGGGAAAGCGCTGTGGACATTCCTTTCGCCTTTTATGCCTTTGGCCCCGCCTCCCCTTCCGATACCACACTCTGGCGTTCTAAGCATTCCATGAAAAACGGATTTAGGATCCTGACATTAGGAGTTGAGAGCGGACGTCTTGACAAGCTGGTCGGGAAGAGTAAGACGAAAAGAATCATTGTGAGAATGATTGCATGCCATATTGCAGGAAACCCATTCCCCAACAGATGTCGAAATTCTACGCACATCACACATCGCATATCCACACGCACAGCTTCGCGTTTCACGATCGTCCGCCTCGAACCCTCAAAAGCCATGCCACCATCCCTCTCCTCCAGCCACCGTCACAAGATCATTCCCTCTCCAACCTAGTCCCTCCCCTCTCCCAATCTCACCTCTTCTCATCTTCTCACTGCCCCTATCTCCTCCCCAGCTCTTTCCTCCTCTTCTCTCCCACCCTGCACGCCCACATCTTCAGAATCCCTCTACGCCTTCTGCTGCTGCCCCGCCTGCAAATACTGATACGCCCCAAACGCCAACGCACCCCCAACCAGTATCAAAGCATACACACCGATTCCCAAACCCGTCGCTTCGCTGCCTGACTTGGGCGCTGTGGATGTGGCGGAGGAGGAGGAGGGGGCGCCGTGGGCGGGTGGATCGCCTTCCTATTCATTTCGCGAAAAGGTAAAGGTTAATTTTTGGAATGTTCTGTGTTGTATTGGGGAGGAGTGGGAGGAGTGGGGAGTTGTTGCTGGGGTGCAAAAGGGGGGTGAAGAGCGTTGTAGGGGGATTTAATTTACCTGGCGCTTCAGCGTCCCGATCAGGAGGCCCTCGAGAATCTCGCGTGCTTCGTCGCTGTGGCCTACGTCCTCGAAGGCTTCGGTGGCGTCTTGGCCGCCGACGTCTAGGAGGACTTCTTCGCCGCCACTGCATGTGTCCCACGAGAACACCGGTTAGCACGGTACGGCTTTCCAATTTCATCTTACTAAAGTTCCTCCCAGCCGGTCTGGCGCTGGTGCCTGAGGGAGGGGGAAGGAGGGAAGGAAGCGAGAGACATACGGATGCTCATCGATAAAGCTCGAGGAGTTGTAGACTTTGTCGTGGATCACGAGGTACAGGTCCTTCTTGCCCGTGTGCTCGCTGACGTCCGAGTAGGTGAATTGCTTGTCCGCCATCTTTCTATCTCTCGACCTGCGACGAGGCGGGTAGTCTTGTCTCGTCTCGTCCGGTCTGCTGTCCTCTTGTGTCTAATCCAGCGGCGAGTGAAGCGGGTTGAATGGAGGTATTGTGCAGGAGTCGAGTCGGTAATAGCCAAGGTTGGTAAGGTAAGGTAGTGTGGACTGGGTGAGAGCGAGAGAGAGAGATTCATCGGTCGTCGGTCTTCGCTTTCTCGCACTCGCCGACGACAGTCAGCACGTGCAAGCGCGAGAATGGTTGGTCGAGCAGGCGAGCGCCGACCCCGCAATCCCGCAGCCGACTGCCCCTGCTGGCCTTAGTCACTAGTGCTGCTTGCCGGGCTCATATGCCGCTTTCGGGGCTTTTCTTCGGATGATAGGAGCTCAACGTCGGCGGCTTCCCAGCAATTCTCACAAATATTGTGAATATATCTTATTTTTTGATCGTATCAGTTACGTACGGCCAGAGATCACAGAATACAGACGATCCCGTCCGCTCTCGTGTACTTAAGCTGTGAATCGGGAGATTAGTAGTATAGTGGGTGACCATATGCGAATCCCTCCTGCTGTACGTTTTGCTTTTTGCTCTTCGGCCTCTTTAGAGAGAACAGGCAGAGAAGTGAATGACAGAGGGTGGGTGAGATGGCACGGGTGTCAGGAGCGGTAGTGACAGTAGCAACTTTTTCATAGACTTCCCTGCCTAGGTAGGTACACAGCAGTAAAAGATATCTCGACAACACCACAACCACGCACACTGGGCGCCGAACAGAACGCTTCACGCCCCTCCCCCACCGCAAAGTACACTTTTCAAAACCCACAACCGCCTACGTCTTTTTTCCCGCCGTGGGTAGAACTGATCCAGCAACGTCCCATCTTTTGTGAACAACAATGCCACGCACAGAGCTTCATCTACGCGCGCCCTTCTACGAACTTCCCTCAATGACCTCCAGAATCATATCCCGAGCTTTCTCGACACCTTCGTTCGAGCCCAGAATCTCGATCGCTTCGCCCTTACCCTGGTCACGCGGGACTTGGATCCGCGTGCCTGTCTCCGAGCGGATACGGTTGATCGTCGAGCCGCTAGGCCCAACAACATGACGATAAGCGCGCGGGTCCGGGAGGATGAGGAAACCGATTGTATCCTGCTTCCCAGCATCCTCGAGGGCTTGAGTAAGACGGGCCTTCGCGGCGGCGAGGGCGTCAGGTGAGGGGCCCGAAAGGACCCAAGGGATGTCGCCGGCGGTGTCTGGGGAGGCGGCGGCGTGGAGGGAGTGGGATTCGAAGGAGTGGGCGGCGTTGGCGGATGGGTCGTCTGTGATGAGAGGCATGTCCGCGGCGGCGCGGCTGGGCGTGGGCGCAGAGGGTTTCGGAGGCGGGCGCTGACCGGCGTGGTCGACAGTGACGCGGTGGTCGCCGCGAAGACGGCGGAAAAATTGGCCATTGTCGGCGATGGTGTGATGGAGGTTGCGTGGGACGCTCACCGTCTCGCCTTCTAGATCCTTGGTCAATTCCAGAATGTGGGCTTTGGCCTTTTCGACATTCTCTGGCTGGCCGGAGATGCGCACTTGGCTCCTTGCGGGTCCAGTTTCCGTCTGGCGCGGTACGTTGATTTGCACGCCGAATTGCTGCTCCAGCTGGCGGCGCGTCTCGCCACCGCGGCCGATCAGGCGAGGGTGCTTGTCAGGGCTGATTTCCATCATTTCAGTGGCCTGAGACTCTTGCTGGCTGACGAGCGCCTCGATGGCGGCGCAAATCTTGTCCACCACAGACTTCTGGCCTTCGACGCGGATGTTGTTGCCCTCGGCGTCGGTCTTGGGGAAGCGGATCATGCGGTTGTGCATACGTGGCTCGTCAGGACCGCCAGCTTGCATGATGATGCTGCGGAGGTTTGAACCTGGAAGAAGTCAGCATCGAGCCAAGAGATGAATATTTGCAATCGCCATCTTACCTTGCGAACCAATGATCAGGCGGTGGTACTTTCTGTCAACCTCCATATTTCTTGTGATGGAGTCGTCAAACACCTTCGACTTGGCCTCGATCATCTTTTTCGCTGCCTCAACAGCCTGCTTCGAGCCCCTGATCTTGATCTCGGCCCTCCCGTCGGCCCCAGCAGCCTCACGAGCATTCGGCACATCAATCTGGGCACCGGTTTCGAGACGCATCGTCTCCATCTCTCTACCACCAGCGCCGATGAGAGACGGTAGCTGGTTCTGCGCTACAGAAACGGTAGTAGTGAAAGAATTGTCCTTGACGTACTGCAACAAGCTCAGCAGCTCGTCGCGGCAAGCATCCGCGCCTCTGCTGGGGCCCTTGACGACCACCTCGTTCGCCTGCTGTTGTGGACGACGAGCATCGCCCACTTCAGACGCGGCATCGTCTTCTGCCTGCCTCGTACGCGGGAAGTTGACGCGCACCTTGTAGCGATCCTGTAAACGGTTGACCTGAGCACCACCCGCGCCAATAAGATCCTTGTGGAACTGCGCTGGGATGTTCAAGTGATGTGTCGACTCGTCTTCCAGCTTCTTACCCATCTCGAGGATGTGCCTCTTGCAAGCGTTGGCCTTGGCCTCAGGACCCTTAATTTCGCACTTGCCATCCTGCAGCTGAATCTCAACGTCAAACTCCTCGCGCAAGCGGTTGATGTTCTCGCCCTTGCGACCAATAAGATGGTTGGCAAACTTTTGTGGGAAGTCGAAGGTCAGAGTAAAGCCACGCTCAAGCTCGTCCTGCTGTTCTTGTTGGACGAACGCAAGCAGACTCTGGTTCAGCGCGTCGACAAAGTCTTGAGGGCCGCGCAGGTTGACATTAGGTGCCTGCTGTCTCCGCCCGCTAGGCTGCCTCTGTCCCCCATAGGCAACCTGCACAGGAATCTGACCTTGTGGTTGCGATTGGTGATATCTGTCAACGTGTCGGCGAATCTTGTCGTGGAACTTGATGGGTGCCTCTACGTCCTGAGACACAATACCCTGGTGGCCGCTCATTAGGCCGGCGATGTGCTGCTGCGCCTCCTGAAGCGCTTGCTGGAAGGCCTGCGAATCCTGAGACGTTGGCTGCCTGCGCGGTAGCTGATACTCACGTGCAGGCGCACGGTCTTCAAACACTAGCAGAACTGGTGAGTCGTCGGAGTCATCTGGGACTACAACGTGCACGCCGTGTTGCTCGCGAATTTGACGAGCGGCCTGCTCACGGATGTGCGAGTGATAGAACGGGTCCACAGTCATCGGCTGAAAGCGCGTCGGCGGGTGCCCGCTGATCAGATTCTGCAAGTCCGACCGAGCTTTCATTGCGCTCTTCTGGTCGCGAGCGTAGATCTGCCAGTTTCCAGAGCTGTCTGGGATGATACGCGCGCCGTGCATGCTCTCAAGCTCGGCAAGAGCTTGGCGGCGCTGCAGGTATCGAGTAATGTCCCGAGCATGGTTTTGTGCGCCTCTGGGGGCGCTCGCATGCTGTCTCGCGATGTCCAGGGAAGCCGACTGCATAGCTGAGGCCAACTCGTAGATCTTCTCGATGCCCTCCTGCAGACGCTCGGGAGGCCCGACAACCACAATGTCCTCGGAATCGCTACCGTCCGGCGGCAGGATGACCGAGCAGCCAGTCTCTGCCATAAAGTCTTGCATGGATGTGCCCATGTCGCCCACAATAAATTGATGTCTGCCACGCTCCATGCTCATCTGCTCCAGGGTGATCTGGCGCTGCAGCTCTTGCACCTGCCTTTCAAGGTCCGCTCTTGCTTGGGCCACAGCCTCGCGATCACCAGAGAGCTGAATCGGGTAGTCTGCCTGCGGAGAGAACTGCACAGGTTGACGATTGGCCGGCTGCTGAGGAGGAGCTTGCTGGCCCCAGCTCTGGTATTGAGGGATCTGCATCTTCAATTCACGGCCTTGCTGCTGAGCGGTTGCCATTCTAGCCTGCTGCTGGGTAGCCAGGAACGGGTAGTACTCGGCGGGAATGTGCCTTAACTTCGAATTGATCGTGGCGGTGTGTTCGCCGACAATCCGCTCGATATCCTGCTTAGCCATCTGAACCGCAAAAGGATCACCTTCAATTGTTACGTCCACCACGTTGTCCATGTCCTCATCTTCGAGAATTTCAGCAGCTTCAGCCTTCGAAATGTTGATCTTCGCACCCGACTTCTTCGAGATGGCCTGCACTGTGGCGCCCTGCTTGCCCACGATCCTGCCACGCAAAGAAGCCGGAATGGGCACCTTGATGTTCTGCTTAGCACACAGCTGGTTCGCGACTTCCTTCAATGCTTGGCGCACGTCGTTCGTAGGGCCAATGCCTTCGAAGGTGTAGTGGCCGGCAGGACCGTTGCGAACCTCGACGTTGGCCTTGGAACGCTTGTTGACGTCGCGAATGACATCGCGCATGGGCTTCTTCAGCTGGCTGGGCGGCGTCATCATCGAAATGGGCAACATGACCTGCTCACTTTGGCGTCCAGGCAGAGCCATCTTGCCGCCTTGTGAAGTAGCGGTTGAGGCTGGCGCCATCATGCCAGACATCGGCGTCGAGGTACGAGAGGAGACGTTGGAAGCCGCAGTGCCATTCGCCGTGCCCTTGGAGATTCCATTAGCGGCTTTAGCAACCGCGGCTGGCTTCCTTGCCCAGGGCGTCGGCGCAGCAGCGGCTTGAGACTTGGGAGCACCCAGAGCAGGGAAAGCCTCGTCGGACTGGGTATCAATCTTCGGCTTGCTGGCCCCGCCGGTGGCCTGCTCCTCGCGGAGCGGCTGCTTGCCGGCAGCCTTGGCGGACATGGCGGACTCGGCGGCGGGTGTAGCGACGCGCGACGGGTCGGTGCTAATCGGAAGGGAGGGTGCAGCGGAGGGCGCGGGAGCAGGAAGATCCGGGTCTTCTGCGTCCTCGACAAAAGCCTGGTGCTTCTCTTCCGCCTCGTGCTGCTTCATCAGACGCTCGGCGGCAGACATGGGCTCAGCGGCGCCGTTGGCAGCAGTTTCGGCCGACATGGTCGTTCGAGTAAGGTACAGGTGTCCAGTAAGCTATCAACCAGAAGCGATGTTCAGACGAGGAGCTTGAGGACCGTGGATGGGAGAGTATGCGAGCTAGACGGCCATCGACGTGTTCGAGCAGATTTCTCTGGGAGGTGAGTCGATCAGGAGGAAGGTGGAAGAGATGCAGGACAGTTCTCGAGTCCATCAGGTAAAGGTATCCAGTGGAAGCCTCTCGAATAAAGCCGCTAGTAGTGGCACGAGCTTTGGACCGAGCCAACGCGCCGGAGGCCGCTAAGCGAACGTGGACCCCGTCCCGATCGTGTGCGCACGTGCGTGACTTCACTTTACCGGGATCATCATCAATTACAGGGCATGTATTTTACCCGCCTTCATTGAATGGCAGAGACTGGTCATAGCATGTGCAAAGATGGAAAGCACAATAATGCTGCTGCACAAGGCCTGTGAATGCGACGTGTACAGTACAATATCTACCTCAGGTATGTACCTTAGATACTCAAGCTCCAGTCGAAGCCGAATCTGTGCACAAGCTCGTCAATGAATGAAGACGGTGTGGATCCTTCGAACGAATATTGAAATAAATCTCAGTGAATCATTCACACTGCTCACCAGTCTCTCGAAGGTCAAACAGGTCGTAAGACCAGGCTTTCTAGCGGCGTCTCCAGCTGCATGGCGCACCCTTTGCTTGTCTCTAGCGATTACGTCTAGATGACACTGATATTTCTCTTTCTGGCGAATGTTGTGAGACAGAAAAGTGAATAGCACACAGTGCATTCCTACCGGGCGGGATAAAGCTCTCTATACGAACTGCGGGTCGGTAGTTGTCTTTGAAGGGAGTTGACAGGAGGCGTTGTCGATGATTCTCGCATGCTTCAGGATGACCGAGACCTCCATAATGTGCAGTGACAAGATTGCTGGCTTCTCTCAGCACTGCATGAGCATCGACCCGGTGGTTTTCGAAGAGGGTCATCGCGCCAGGTCTGCCCGATCAAACAATGGTTTGCGCGATTAAGTGGCATCCTCCGGACGATACCTTTCAAGCAAATCCAGTGCATCGGCAAGAACCACAAAGTGTAAAGCCCAAGGAGAGCGCGATCAGCTGAAAAGTGTATTCAGCAGTACCATAGGTGTTGTGTGAAAACCTCTCACGGACACCTCAAGCTGTCCATTCACATAGCCGGCGAGGACCACTCTCGAGACTCACGACTTCGAATAGATGTAGGACGACAACACGTAGTTGAATAGCGAACGAAAGAAGCTACGGCGTTCGGCGGAGCTTGCCTGCCGGTGATCATGTTGGCTTTAGACTGGAGTGAGGTCCTCGTTCGCAAGCGACTGGTGCAGACGATCGGCTCTTGATGCCAGTACCAATAGCCCGAAGTTTGTTGTGAAGACGTCGAGAACTCAAGATTGTGGCTGAAGGAGTCGGCGAAGCAGCGTAGTAAGCTGAAGAAGAGCGACGATGTTGGCTCGCGAATTCCGACGCCTGTCTTAATGGATTGTAAAACTCGACAATGCGGCAAGCTCGACTTACTGAGATGCTTCTGTTCGCAGCGAGTCCGAAGAGAATATCACTGTTGATGTGTCCATTGCCGACTGTGAAGGTCAACAAAGGTTCTTCGGAGTAGTACATCCGTAGTAGAGAGCTGCTCCAGGAGTCCAGCTCACCTTGCCATTTGAACTCACCTCCCCATTGTTCTGGCGGCACCCGCTCCGGTTGACCCCGAGAAGCTTGTCTTGAACCCCACTCCCTTGTGCCCCTCACACTGGGGCAAGCATCTGAACCAAGGACCTCACTATAGACAGCAAGATGGACAAAGCACTGGGGTAACAATAATGTTGCGAATGACGACCAGGGGCGCCAGATTCAGCACGAGACATAGCCTGGCATCGACAGCTGGGGTCGAAGACAACATTCAATGCTTCCGCATCGCCGTACGTAAGCTGTCAAGACTGTCAGCAGCAAACCAATTCCGCGCCAGCACTCTATCCTTTCAACCTGCTGATGAGTAGGTTGATTGTTATTGGTTGCAAGCCTGCTGGCACGTTGCTTTGCCTTCCCCGCAATGATGTACAGAGGTACATGCGCCATCGCGGTCAGGCGGGAGGTACCTCCTCCAAAGGTACAGCTCCAGGCGACTGGGGAAACGAGGTAGACCAGCAGGGAACTCCGCCTTGCGAAGTGCGACCTGTACCTCTCGTGTTCACGACTGGCTTGCTTCGTGGTATTATCACTTCTGCACTGTAGGTAGATTCTTGGTTGTCCTTGAGCCTCGAAGCGACGATTGGAGCAGCGAATGGTGATTGCGGGGTAGCATTGGCCCAGCACAGAAGCGCGTCAAGGCATTACTCTATTGTTGGGCTTCATGTGAGTGACACGGGCATCTCCTATCAAGTCCGCAGTGAATGTTTGCGACGATGAAGACGATAGCGCGTGCATTCGTGCGGACGCCACGCGCTGCGTGACATATTTAAGAGCGAGGCTCTGCGCTTCCGGCAGCAACTTGATTCCTAACGAAACATTCGCTGACAAGGCTGCTCATATAGCTCCAGGCTGATTGCTTGATCGAGTCTTCGTTTCGTCAAACCATCGCCCTCGACCGGCACGATGAGCTCCGCTATGCCGCCCGAGGTCGAGGCAGCAAAAAACAGGACGCAGGCAGCGATCACCAACGCCAAAGATGCAGCGAAGCCTCAAGCAGCGGATTCCGACTTCCTGCATTCATCCTTTGTGCGAGCTGCTCTTCCATTCATCAATGGTGGTGCGGCGGGGATGGTAGCTACGAGCGTGATCCAGCCCGTCGACATGATCAAGGTTCGACTGCAGCTTGCCGGCGAAGGCGTGAAGACTGGGCCAAAGCCCACGCCGATAAGCGTCACAAAGGATATCATCGCATCAGGAAAGGTCATGGACCTCTACACTGGCCTGTCGGCAGGTCTGCTGCGGCAAGCCGTATACACAACTGCACGCCTGGGCTGCTTCGAGACTTTCATGAAGACTTTAGGCACAAGGGCAGAAGAACAAGGCCGTAAGATTGGATTCGCGGAGCGCGCAACCGCTGGGCTGGCTGCCGGTGGTCTGGCGGCTATGGTCGGCAATCCGGCGGATCTGGCCTTGATCCGGATGCAGTCTGACGGCCTCAAGCCTCTTGCTCAGCGCGCCAACTACCGAGGCGTGGGCGATGCCTTGAGCAGCATAGCCCGAAACGAAGGCGTGTTGCGTCTCTGGGCCGGCGCATACCCAACAGTGGTGCGAGCGATGGCGCTGAACTTTGGACAGCTTGCATTCTTCTCCGAAGCCAAGTCGCGCCTAAAGGACACTTCCATGGGCCCAAGAGCGCAGACGCTGACTGCCTCTGCGATCGCTGGGTTCTTCGCATCGTTCTTCTCGCTGCCGTTCGACTTTGTGAAGACGCGTCTTCAGAAGCAGTCCAAGGGTCCGGATGGCAAGTTCCCGTACAAGGGCATGGTCGATTGCTTCAGCAAGGTGATCAAAGAGGAGGGTCCCTTGAGATTCTATCGTGGCTTTTCGACCTACTATGTGAGTCTTCCACACGTTCGATCTGCCCTCGTGAGGCGCACGCTGACATACATCCTTACGCAGGTACGCATAGCCCCGCATGCTATGGTGACGCTCATTGTGGCCGACTATCTCAACTTCATGACGAAGTAGGGTTTCGTGGCAAAGGTACTGTGAGAGTGGCGTTCGGTTGGGAGACGTGGATTACCCTTTCCTTTGAAGTTTTGGTTGAAGTCGTGCGATGTCCATAGCCATACCATCTTCATAGCCATACCATCTTCCAGGTGTTTTGTCGTGTATGGCAGATACGTATAGGTAGGATCAAGGTCAATGAGTTGTAGTTGCTAAGAAAGCGTGTTCAAACTCTTAGCGTGTTGAAGCGCGTCCACCTCTTCGCGTCTACCGTCGACTTCACCGCGTGCGACTAAGTCCGACACCCCGTACATCGCACATCTGCTTCATCCGATGTGAGTTTCGCCGCCCTCGGCATCAGTATGGCGACACGTATGCGACAGTCGACTGAAAGGGCAACACCTCGCCCACGCTCAACTCTCGAAACACCTGCATCCCGCTTCCGCCAGTCAGACACGTCCGGTTCACGCCGCCAGGATGATACCCCGGCCAGCGGCGCTCTTACTACTCCAGCATCCGGCCGCGAGAACAAGCAACGGCTGCCCGACTACGAGCCGCCAGCCTTTCCGATGAATGAGGCTGCGCAACGCGCACTTGCCGCGTTGGCCAAGTCCTCCGGCCTGAAGAAGCTTGAGGCAGAGCTTAAAGAAGCTCAGAGCGCCCTCACCAATGTTGCAGGGGAGATCAACGATCGCTTCAGAGAGAAGGATGAGTTCGTGGACAATCATAAGAAACGTAAACGGAAAGAAGCGCAAGACAGTGCTGAGGCAGCCGAGGACGGGGAGGATGTCGACGTAGACGCCAACATCGAAGAGCTCAGAAGAAAGGTTGATGGCATGACGAATAGGATGGACGAGAAGATGCAGAAGCTCATTGATGCCCGACACGAAGTAGAGGACATTCAGACTTCTCTGGCTGCCACCGCAGAGGATGCCCAAAGATTTGCGAGCACCCAGATCAGCACGCAGAACGTACGATCTCAGAGACGGACGCGCCGTGCCATCGGCTCGGGCGAAGAGGATGAAGAGGAAGAGTACGAGGAGTTTGACCCTACTGCTCCGACGAGCGGAAGTCAAGCAGTCAAAAGCATGAAGGAGGTATTCAACACTAAGCACGATGAGGCAAAGACACGGTACCAGTCGCATAGTCGAGCTGCACGCTACGCCAGTGATAACGATTATATCCTTTTCAGAAACATGGTACACGAAGCACGTTACCCTGAGGGCGAGGTCCAGCTTCCACATGCCAGCGAGTGGTTTCCAGAAGGCGGCGTTCCTGCCCCTGGTATTACTGCTCGCCCTGCCAAAAACACCGAAGAAGACGACGATGACGATATCGCCATTGCGCGAGAGCAGATCAGCACCAAGTGTCCACTGACGCTGCAAGAGTTCGTCGATCCAGTCTCCTCGAAGAAGTGCAATCACAGCTACGAGCGCGGCGGTATGCTCGAATTCATCCGTAGCGCGCGTGGTAATGCACGGTGCCCAGTCACTGGGTGTTCGCAGATGCTCACTAAGAGTGATCTTCATGTCGACGCCGTCATTGTGCGCAAGATCAAGCGTATCCAGCGCGCCAGGGAGATCGCTGAGCAGGACGCTGAAGACGAGGATGCAGCCAGTGGCGCCAACAGACAGGGCACTGCTGCGCTGGTCGACGATGACGATGAGGATGGCGTGGATGTTGATGCAGTGGCGGAGCAACAGACGCGGACACAGGCTAGATCCAGAGGATCAGAAGCCACGCCGGCTTCGGCAGCGCCAGATAATACACAGCAGACTGAGCAGAGCGAAGAGGGAGCGGAGGAGGACAAGGGACTTGACGACTGAGATGAGCCGACTGTCGTTCGCGACTGCAACCCACTCGACGATTCAATCTGACATAATGATACATTTACAACTGTAAGACTGTTGCTATCAAGCGCAAGCATCGAGTACATGCCACACACTTGCATTCCCGTACTCCCATCGAGCCATTGCCATCACTTCCAGTCGTTGCCCCACAGTCTCTGCACCCACGTATTCTCCTTGGGCTTATCAATCCTCGGCGCCCTATTCGCGAGAGGACCTTTCTCAATATCCACAACTTGGACCCTCGCGCCTCGCTTGTAGCTCGGAGGTGGAACTGCCCTCACGTCACCCCCCAGCCGTCCGGCATTCACAGTCGTCCTGCGATTACCAGGGCCAGGCGTACGGCGATCCGGATGCCCAAAACGGCCTGTCAGGAGGCGAGAAGCATGGGCGATCGAGGCCCGGACGTTCCATTGCCGGCGCTTGGCGACTACGAATAAGACTGTTGAGGCGACTAAAATGTGTCAGCTTTTTCGTCTTGAGTACTCCTTGGGGATAGGGTGAATGTACTCCCGAAGATTGCTACGACTACGACGACTACGATGATTGCTATCATGCCACCCTCGCTTAAGCTGAAACTTGAGCCTGTTCCTGACGCGGCGGCGTCTGTGTCGATTGCTGAGCCTGAAGTATCATCGCCGCCATTGGAGTAGCTGTCGTATGATGATGATTGTGATGCCAATGCTGCTACTGCTGATGCTGCTGTGGTGGAACTGCTCAAACTCTCAATCGTAGAAGTCGTTTGTGGGAGCGGTGAGGCCGATGCGCTGGTGTCTATGCCAGAAGACGTTTCGGTCCCCGCCGACGCCTCTGTCGATGTGGCGGGTGAAGTCGGCGAGGTGGATTCGGACAACGCGTGTATTTGAACATCGCTAGCTGTGGGCGTGGCAGCATGTGATGCTGTAGAGGTCTCGGTCGTCACGTATTCGGTGACGGTCCGCACCCAAGCTGTGGCTCCTGAGGCTAGAAAGAACGGTAGTAGAAACGAAAGGCTTCGCATTCTTGCAATTGTTGCCAAATGAGAGCTGATACTGAAGAAAAGGAGCGTTCCCAGGGAGTGTATAGCATGGAACACAATAGTAGACTTGATCAAAGATCAACGAGACCTACATCTTCTTCTGTCGGCGCCGAAGCGCCAGCCTTACTACGTCTTCGCATTGCCGAGACCGTGACGGCTTGAGCATTCGGGCGTCAAGGCACGGTCGTGTGGCCGGTAGCGCCAATGGGCTTCAGTAAAACATGTAAGGTGAGCTGTTGTCGAAAGATGGGCGCTTAGGAAGAGAGAAGACGATGGATGGGAGGCGAAGTTATTGGCTGAGCGGTTCAATGTGGTCCGAGCGTACTGTTTCAGGGGCACGTGGGACCGTCCAGGAGAAGATTCTCTTCGGTCCGGCGTCGAACTCATGTTGAACAATTGATCACTTAGAGACGCGCCCGTAGCAGAAGCAGTGAAGGTCGCTATGATCCTAGCTGAATCCGTCTTCGTCACGGCCGTGGATCGCAGCACTCGCCGGCGCCTTGGGACGTCTGCTGTGCTTCTAGGGTCAGCTCACGCTTTCATCAGTACTATCGGTGCTTCATATTCCACGATGCATCTCCCACTGGCGATGCGAATGGATCATCCCATTCTCTGGGAGTATGCATTGCCCCCCGGTCGGCATTGTGTGACGGAGAAAGCCTGCTGTCGAGGTTCGAACAATGGGGTCCTGTCCAGACAGGTTGCTCATACGTTTCGCCACATGAGACCAAGAGTCCGACCGAGCGTCTAGAAGATTTTTAAAACCTTCTCGATCTCATCGACGCGGTCCGAACGGTCCACCACCCTCTTGGAGACACAATTGCCCGGACGCGAACCCAATGTCTGATGATTGCGAACCGTATTGTTCTGGAATGTCGCTCGGTAGCGCCATATCAGACGCGAAGAGTCTCATCGTTCAGTCGATCCATTTTGCGAAACAGGACCGCAAGAGAAATACATCGCCAGGTAAAGAGTCGATACCTGCCGGACAGACGACGCGGTTCTGGTAGACTCATGTCACGAAGAAGGAAGCCATGTAAGGTAAGGTATGTATAGCAGATGACACGACGCGAAATCTACCATGGCCAGCTCGATCGCGGAGCCACGAAGAATGTCACATGATACAACGCGGCGAGCGGTAGAGCGAGCGTGCGCGGGCGTAAGGTAAGATGGAAGGTGCGGTCAAGCGGCTGCCTTGTCGGGAGCTTTCGATTTCATCTCGTCTGAAATCTCTTTGCACATCCGCACCTCTCACACATCACCTTCTCTATCACTCTTCACAACACATTCTCTTCTATCCACTACTACGCGAGCTGGCCGGCGAGGCAATCAATCACAAGGCGCCGGCCACGGCACGTCTGTCGGCGACATGGACTCGCATAGCCAACCAGCCGCTGAGCCTCGCAGCATGGAGGAGCGACCAACAGGTCTGGACGCAAAGACGCAGATACCAGACTCGATTGAGGTGCCTGAAACACAATACGAAGAAGTCACGGATGTGCAGTCGGTCCCAACGAAGACTGGTGATGAGGTCGTCAACAAGACCCAACTCGACGCAGAGCGGCCAAGGACAGCCGGCTCTGCTTATAGCATCAATACCAACTTCGAAGAGACGGAGGATGGTGTCCTCCTCGCTCAAATCATGGGTCAGCACCACAACGACACAGGCACCAGACCCGTCTCACCCCCAGCCGATACCGCTTCCTTTTTGATCCCATCTGTGACCACCAATGATCCCATGAATGGTGCGGAGGAGTCTTTTGTCTTCGGTAAACCCAATCAGCCTCACTTTGACATGACTGGCACCCGCAAAGGACCAGCCGCGGGTTTCAAGATCAGGACAGACACGATCGAAGACCGCCAGCCGCAGATGGCGGACAGCTCAAACGTCGAAAAAACTCCACACGCAACACAGCCTGCCTTGCCCGCTGAAGCTGACGCACTACCTACCAGCCACAAGCAGAAGCGTAAGAAGATGAAGAGACGTCGTTGCGACACCGGGACAGCCGAGGTCATCAGCCCTCAGGGCCAGTATGAGAACCTCAACGTCAACTTTACACCTACAGCAGGTGCCCAAAGCTACAACGCGTTGTCGCTCGATCACGGAGAGGGTCCTGCCCACGGGATCACAGTCGAAGGAGCTCTTCATTATGACAACCAGATACATCCTTCGGAAGCTGATGCCCGAGCACCCGAGCACCCAACGCCGGAACACCAAGTGCGGGTCGTTCAGGATGAACACGAAGACATTCCACCGCGTGATCAGTCAATCAACGACCTTCGAGCTGGTGCTTGGATGCAGGAGCAAGCTCAGAACCTAGCCCATGACCATGAATTGTCACAATATCCTCAGCTCCCACAGACTGCGGACTGGCAAGCCTACAAGTCAACGAGCTTTGCTACTGTGCCAGTTTCGCCCCAGGACAGGCCTCAAAATCAAAGTGCGCGTGATGATGGCGGTCAGAGAGCGACTAGTGGCCAGATTCCCAGCATTCATGGCACAGCAAACGCGATGAAGCGCAAGTCAAAGAGTCGCCGCAAGACGAACGCCCTAGCACCAGTGGAAGACGTTCAAAGTGATCACTCAGCTTCGGACGTCGACGATTACATGCAGATCCTGGCGTACAAATTTCAGGAGAAGTCGAAAGCGTCAGCGAGCAAGTGGGCGGTTGAGCGAGATGCTATCATTTCTGAGCTTCAGCAAGTGCTTGATGCGAAGCAGACTTTACAGGATGAGCTCGACTTGGTCCGGCAGGAGAAGTCAACCATCGCGACGCAATCTGCGCATCAGAAAGCGAAATTGAAAATCTACGAGGCCAAGGTCAACAAGTTCAAGGTCTTCGTTGATGGGCTCGGCAATGATGTCGACTGGCTGAAGAAGGGAGCCTTGGCCACACGCCGGCAGGGCGAGCAGCTGAGACAAGAGAATGATGACCGCAGAGCCGAGCAGCTCGAACTGTTCAAGCAGCTGTCAGACTGCACAGAGAAGGCTCATCAGCTCAAGAATGATGCCCTGAAGGGTTTTCAGTATGCACAAGCGGATCTGCAGACAGCCAGTCTCCACAACGAACATCTTCAAAAACAGTTAAGCGAAAGAGTCGGATTGCTGGCAGAGGAGCGGGATCGACGAGCGCAGCTTGAAAAACAATTGGCCGGTGTAGCAAACTCTGATGCTGCTGTCTTACAATCGCTGAAGACCAACCGCGATGCTGTACTTGACAAGCTGTATGAGATTCATGCAATGGTCGAAGACACCGAGAGCCGTGACCAGTCGACCGAGATGGTCAAGAACGCTATGGCTGCCATCCAAGCCCTCACATCCCAGCACAGTGCCAACGCGGACGACATCATCTCTGTGAAAGGCATTGTGGAGTCGCTGTCTGAAAGGTGAATGAATCACCTTGAGCTTTCACACGAGTCTCGCTAACGACTGTATCAGTGTTACCGGCGTCATTGAATCCACCAATGCTGCCGAAGATGGTGAGCAGTCGAACATCAATGCCCTTCAGACGCATCTAGACGATGCTTTGCAGAGCCTGAAGACCGACATTGATACGCGTGAGAAGAATCTCCGGCAGGACGCCACTCACCGGGAGGCGATCAGTGCTCTGCAAGCAGAGCTGAATGCCAACGCCGCCCAGCTTTCTCGGGAGAGGAACAATTGCAGTACTGCAAAGTCGGAGATTGATGGTCTGACAAGGCAGATCGATACTCTGCGGGTGAACATAGCCGCACTTCAAGCGCCGGCTCCTTCAAGAGAAGCGAACGAAGTGCAATTGAGCGCGGCAAGATCTGAATTGGACGCCAAGACTAGAGCACTGGAAGCTTCGAGGGCTGATCTCGCCGGCAAAGAAGAAGATCTTCGCAAACTGAGCACTGCCAACATTTCGGTCAAGGAGCAATTGCAGATCGTCCAGCGCAATCTGGTAGAGGCAAATACGCGAATCGCTGCCTTTGATTTCGAGAAGTCGTCAGTCGAACGGAACCACGTAGCCAATATCGAGAAGTTGCGGAATGAAATGTCTGAGCATGCTCATAATAGCTACATGAAGACCAAGATGACGGCAGATAACAGCCTGAAGAATTTGGCCTCACAGCGTGACAACCTGCAACAGCAGATCAGACCGCTCCAGGAAGAAGTCGCGACCACCAAAGCAAGCCTTGAGCAGCTGCACAAGGAGTCTACGCAAGTCATAACGGAGAAGGATGGGCAGCTGGAAGGTCTTAAGAAGCAGACGGAGACGCACGAGCAGGAGGTCAAAGCGCTGCAAGCTTCCCTTATGGACCTGCGTAGCCAGGTCAAGGGCGAAGAATCTGGCAAAGAGCAGAGTGGCCAATTGGCCAAGCAGCTGGCCAAGCAATTGACTGCCGAGAAGGCTCAGCATCGGACGGTAGTGGAAGAGAGGACTGCCCTGGCCAAGCGTGTTGAAGAGATTCAGCGTGCACTGGAGCAGATGCAATCGTCTGATGAAGAAGCCAAAGTACAGCTGCAGAAAATGGCTTCCGAGAAGGAAGCCGAATCTGAGAAGATGCGTGCTCAGCTCGCCGAAGCCCAGAAGGAAGCAAGAAGAGCTGATGCGGGCCGTGAGCAGCACGCGGAAAGCTCGAGAGCCAAGATCGAAGAAGAACAGAAACGGTCCCAAGCTCGGATCAACGAGCTACAAGACCGTCTGGCTGAGGCGCAAAAGCAGGTCCGCGGCAAACACGAAGAAGCACAGCAGTACCAGGCAAGCATTCAGAAGGCGTGGGAGAGCGAAGAGAGCGCGCATAAGGAGCAGATCAACACAATGAAGGCTCAAGCTGCTGAGATACGAGAGTCAAACAACAAGGTGCTGGCCGAGAACGAGCGCTTGCGAAACGAGCTTGGGGACCTCAAGCAGCATACCATTCCGGCAGTGCACTCGTCCAAGGGCTCTGACACTTCCAAGACCTTCCGCGTGCCTTCCATCCGCGAAGACATCACTCCGATGGCTAGTAACAAGGAGAACGAGCCTCCTAGACCCCGAAAGGACCTCGATCGTTCGACTAGCGCCACCAGTGAGACAGCTCCAGTACCTGTACTTGGAGCTCTCAAGCGCACAGAATCGCGCAACGAGGAGTCCCACTTGACGCAAAGTAATGAACGTGGACCAGTGGTCGAAGAGAGTCAGCCAAGGGGACTGATAGCACAATTCCATCCCAACTCTCAGCATCACCCGCCTGGCCGACATCGCAGTAACTACTCTGATGGCGATGAGATGCTTGACTCGGCGTCTCAGCGAGCTAAGCGACCACCGGCTGTAGTGGAAGAAACTCAGCAGGTTGACCAGCTGCCGTCGTTCTCAAATTTCCATGACAGTCTAGCTCTTTCACAGGCTTCTTCGTCTGGCATCTCTGTTCCCACGTTGGGTGATGCGAGAGCGCAGGATCAACCTCTACGTGGCTCAAACACTTCACTAGAGCCTGCCCTGGTCAACGGCGCAGCCATGGGACGACAGGCATCGGATGAGTCTGCCATCAACAATGATCTTCTCAGGCGCGGGAGCAGCTTCAGATCCAGCGGCAGCGATGCGCACAGTGTAATACGAGACAATCTTACACGGAGCCAAAGAGAGCAAGACAAGTACACATTTCGCAAGTCCTACCCGATCCCGAACAGCGCTTCGAAGATGGTGCATCGCGAAAGTGAAAAAGAGACATTGAGGCGCCGACGATCTGACATGAACGGTGCATCGACTTTGCACGAGTCAATCGTACGTGGCGAGGGCAGAGACTCTTTGTCGGGGAGCATTCATCCGCCCAAAAGCGCGAATAGCCTCGCTACGGAGAGCAGCTCCCCCGGCTTTATGGACGACACTGCTACGTCTCACAAGACGAAGTACCACACCCCCGGCGACCTAGGCGTCACGAAACGTCGGGCCTCTCGCAACAGCGTTGTGACGACTGCCGACCCTCGCTTGGCGGGTCGTGAAGTTCAGCGCCCGCTCAAGCGTAAGTCGGCAGACAACAGTGTTGAGGACTATGAAGAGGCGCGCAAGAAGCGCGTGAGTAAGGAGCCTCGTATGCCGACAACCGAGCAGAGTCGCTACTCGCTGCGTGCGAACAGGTCTCAGCCCTCGATCAACGACCTCCCATCCATGCCCGTCACATCCGGCCGCGCCTCTTCGAACGCGCGCAGCACCTCATCGCGCATGCGCACGCTTGCTGGCAGCTCCACCTGTGGCAAACAGGGGACCAGGAAGATGTCCAAGAGTAAGTCTGACCTGCTACGTCTGTCATCGACACATATCTGACAACTGCCAACAGAAGACGAAGTGAATGCGCGCTTTGCTCAAGAGCTCGACGTTTAGCGCTGCAGGTGCTCTTGCGAGAAATGCGACTGTGTGGTATCGATAGAACGATCTGGCGGCCGACGTATTGCTGAGTATCACAACCAAACAACGTCTGTCGCAAGTGTTTCGTGATGGATGTATTTTGGCGTGGATTTATTCGCCAGCTCATGGGTATCTTAAATACACACTCTCGCTCATGCTCTTTCGCGGACCGCTATCAAATCCAAGGTTTCCAATGCGTCGCTGACGCTGGCCAAATCGCTTTATGCAGTTGGCGCGGGTCGACTGCTTCCCGTACATCTTCAGGTGGACTTCTTCACTCCGTCCCTCCAGTGATGCGCGCGGTGCGTCTTCGAGTCTTCCGGCGGAGCGCAGCGTGAGCGGTAGCGGCATGTCGAATCGTTTCCGTCTCGATGGAGAGGTATCATCCATTTGACAATAACGATCAGGTTGTAAGGACCGTTTACTTAGTGCCACCGCGCTTCTGTTCCAGAAAAAGAACCTTTTTCTTGACTGCATTGCTCGTCAGACCTGTAATCTCTCCTTCGTCACACACCGTATTGTGCACATACCAACAGGATCGTATTTCAACATGCTCAAGGGTCGGTGCTGTCTGGGTCGCGAGAAGGTCTTGTAGTAGCCGGTCAGGGCCATGGAGATCAGGCGCACCGCAATGGTGCGGGATTTGGCTAGGAATCAGTCAGTATGCTTCTTGAAGACCAAGTTGAAAGTGGCGGTACCTTTCTTCGCCATCGCTGTTGTTGCCGTTGGCACTGGACCTGAAGGTGTCCGATGAAGTCGACACCGGGTGCAGTGAGAGGCTTGGTTTGATGCCTGAGGCGTAACGGCGACAGCGGAATCTCACGTCGTTCGGGATCTGGGAAGCCGAGGTGCTTCACATGGTAGGTTGCCGATAGGGAGATGCTGCGCGTGAGATACCTTGACTTCCTCATGCTAACATCCCTAGTTCATTAGCGATACACGGACTCCTGAAGACCTAGTGCGGAGAAGATACCAACGCAACGTAGAGGATACATTAGAGCGAGAGGCAGGAGATAGGCTTCCTACGTTCGCTCAAGATGGTGGCCGACGCCCTGATCTACCACCCTGCGGTGGCCCACTACAACCGCTTCGTCGCGACAACGGGTACGTGAAGGGCGCAAGCACAAGCAGCACGCATATATGCTAAACGCCAACAGTCGGTCGCGACAAGACTCTCCGCACGATCCAATACTTCTCCCGCTTCCTGGCATGGTACACCTACCGAACCAACTCCCCGGCCTCGACTGTCGCGCTCTTCGACGGCATCAAGAAGAATTTCGGCAGCGTTAGGAAGGCGATGCGCCTGGGCAAATTCGTCGAGCACTTCAAAGCCGCGGCCATCGCTGCCGATGCCAAGGGCATGGATCCCGTGCTGAAGTTCCTCGCCGTGGGTAGGCAGCTCGGCTATGGCTTCTATATGAGCTTTGACGCTTTGACGTACTTTGACAGCGTGGGCGTGAGGAAGTTTGAGGGCGCTGCAAGGTTGCAGAAGGAGGCGTACCGGGCTTGGTTGGCGGGCTTGCTGTGCAATGTGGCTGCAGGGCTGTACACGCTGTATGGGCTGCAGGTTGCGGCGAAGAAGAGCAGGGACAGTCAGGACGCGGAGAAGGCGGTCGAATTGAAGAAGCTAGAGAAGTACGTGTTCTGTGCTCTGTGGAAGTGTGAAGTAGTGTTACTAAAGCTGTCACAGGGAGAGGAGTGCGGTTCAGCTGCAGCTCATCTCAGACCTTTGCGACTCCACTGTGCCGAGCAGTGGACTTGGTTGGGCCAACTTCGACGACGGTTTTGTTGGTCTTGCAGGAACGGTCAGCAGCTCTATCGGATGGTATGCGGCATGGGCCAAGACGGCTTGAGCGCTGCGATTGTGAATATGTTTGGCCGAGAGGTTCCGGTGTTGATACCATACTTGCATTTCATCATTCTTACAAGCGGTTCGAACACTCTACACGACAGCTGCTTCGTCGAAGTTGCTGGTCACTTGCACCTCCCTGTAGTAAGGGCTTTCTCTTCACTCTGCTGTGAGCTAACAGATACAGAATCATCGCCGAAGGTCGTCTGATTGAGTTACCTTCACTGCACTCTCTGCGCGAACAGAGACTGGGGGAGGCATTCCACGTCGCCCTCGGGCAGTCCGAACATGTCGATGGTGATTGAAGACAGCGAAACATACAAGATGGTCTTCATGCACAGTCATCCTATCATCGATATGGGCAAGAGCCAATACCAAGGAGGTACTTCGTACTTCTACAATCCTTCATGGCGGCTATGTTGTCGATCTATGACTCGCTCTCTGCAAGTCGTACGATCGAACATATCATATTGGGTCGCCATGATGCTATTCGTCGGTATTCTGACGCCTGATATCTGCTCACCAGACGGCCAGACCTCAAGTCGGCCACCGGATGGTCTCATTACGCCGTATCCGAGATAACGAAGCTGACCGACAGCTGTAAGCAGGAACGAACCCGGCCAATCAAAGGCAATCAACAGCTCGGGCGAGCTTCGCTTCGGCCGACGAAGGATTCCATCAAGCTGGCGGTCGGCGCGGGGTTTGGAAACATTGTTGCTCCGTCTCCGTTCGCGCCTTTGCTAAGCATCGACAACATTGTGTTGTTCATATGATCTCAATGGGCACCCCTTTCAAGTTTTAAATAATATGATGCATTCTTCGCTTTGAACAGGGCTTTTCACGACAAGCATGATGGAGGTCGACAGTTCGAAAGCTCCGCCAGAGCCGAAGTCAGCGGCGAGATCTTGCTTCTCATGCTCTAAAGCGAAGGCGAAGTGTGTGCGAGGACCCAGACAGGAGAGCTGCGAACGGCATGTCGTTGGAATTCCCTTTTCAGCGGTGACGCTTTGAAGTAATGCTAACGCATCTCAAGTTGTGCACGCCTTTGCAGAGAATGTCATACACGAGCCCCGACGTTACGAAAGCGGAGGACCACTAAATCAACGTAAATACGTCCCCTGCGATCCCCCTTCTAGTGCGCAGTTCATTGTGCGAATGATGAGCTGACCTTTAATACAGTCGCGCAGCACAGCTAGAAAAGCTGGAAGGGAAAATTGAAAGCCTCGTCAATGCTCTTTCAACTCAGCAGAGCTTCCAGCAAAGCCAAGGTCAACCGTCACCTCCACAGAGCGAAGAAGGCGCAAGCAGAAGCGACAACGTGACAGAGCTCATCAATGTCATGTGTGAGCCACCACAGCCTACCCCGGGCTACACAGCCTTGTCGGAACCACTACCGCCAGCGCGTTCAAGCAACCAGCAGCCGATTCCTATGAGCTACGCTTCTCAATATCAAGCCATTGGGACTTCTCTAATCGAGGCAGAAGTACTACTTGACCGGTACCGACGATTGATGGCACCGGGACTGCCTTTTGTCGTCGTCCGGCCTGATTTGACAGCCCAGGAACTATACACAGAAAAGCCCTTGTTGCTTCGTGCAATCGTCACAGTAGCATATTTCCATGATTTAACGGCGCAACACGGCATGGTGAAGATGATGATGCGGGATGTGAGCGAGCGCGTGTTGCTGAACAGTGAAAAGAACATCGGGATCATCCAGGCCCTTTTGGTGGGCAAAGCGTGTTCTCGATCATCATGGCGAAACCGACTGACACTTATATAGGTCTTCATAACTTGGTATCACCCTCACGTTTTCTGGGGCCACCAAGCTACAAACCTACTCCACCTTGCTATGGCCGCAGTAGTGGACCTGGGCATTGATCGACAGCAAAGCATGGCCGGCGAAAGTTTCAAATTAGCTGCAATGAAAAATGCTCATGGAGACCGCTTCGTCCAAAGGACCCCCACGCTGGAAGAATACCGTACGCTAGCCGGTGTCTTCTACCTTACCTCGACTGTGGCGACATCCTTCAGGAAGATTGAGGCGATTCCATACTCCAAGTATCTCGAAGAATGCATGACAAGTCTTCTACATACCCGAGAATACGACAGCGATGCACTGCTTGTACAGATAGTCAGGCTGCAGAGTATCGCGCAAGAAGCGCACACCACCGAGACGTCATCGGCGCCGATCCAGATGTATATCAATGCGTTCGTAGCCGACCTCGACAGGGAGCATGCAGGAAATCAGAGTGTCAGGAACGAAGGCGACAACGACTTGAGGCTAGAACAACTGCAATTTCTTACATGCAAAATCCATTGTTACGAGCTCAGCCTCAATCAGCTGCAGCAGCAAGACACCAACAAGGCCAGCTCGCGAGCCGCTTTACGAGCCCATTTGCCTGATCTGTACTGCCTGATGGAAGCCATCCAAGCCTTCACAGACCTCTTCTTCACCATCCCAATCGACGAATACCTCACAACCACCTTCGCAGTCTGGGGCCAGTTCGCGCACTGCTTCATGGTGCTCTCTAAACTAGCCAGCCTCGAAATCGACGGCTGGGACTACCAGTCCTGCCACACAAGATTCGTCAAAATCGTCGACGAAGCAACCTCCTACTACGACCGTGCCGGACAATCCTCTCCTGACGGTTTGACCGTCATCAACGACTCCTTCGCTAAATGGGCAAACAAACTCCGATTTCTCAAGAGCCTCCACCTTCCTAAGATACTCGACAGACAGATTGTAAATGACGACCACATGGCTACTGCCCCAATGCAGTCTGCGACACAGCCTGGTCGTTACGAGCAAGTTGCGGTAGTAGGCGGCGCGCAGCAGCAACCAACGCCACCGGATGATTGGTTACCGCCGGATTTCTTTGGCATTGATGACTGGAATAGCTTGATTGCTGATGCTGATTTTGGCTTTGCGGCTGATCAGATGATGCAGACGTAGGTGATTTCCTACGCATGGAGGTCGTTGTTGTTTTTGTAATTGTACGATACCCACTTTAGCGTATGGTTCACAGTCTGATGCGTGGAGAGACGCTATCTTAGCTCAATCTTTTCGGAGAAGTAGACAGCCTTCTCACATTGCTCGAAAGAGACCTGCCTCTTCTACATTCCTGATTCTTCCTCTCCGTCGCAAAAGGCATGCTATCTGGTTGATAGACAGATATGTCGCCAACGCGAAAGTCTGTCGTTGCAGAGAGCGCAGAGTGGGCCATTTGAGCAGACGGACGTCTGCAGTGGGGCTGTATTTGTACATACCTTAGATGGAAAGTGTAAGGCTATATGCGATCTATCACTCCCCACCTCAAGTGTCGGTCCAGGACACTAAGCCTCGGTCCTCCAAATACTGTTAAACGGACTGAGCGTAGCAAATGTATCTCTTGGGAGTACACAAGCAGTGAATGGTGTGTTCGTTGGCTTTCCTCTTGTCACTTTGAGGGAACCGGGAAATGATCTCCCGCAAGTCGCAGCTGCGAGGGAGAGCAGAAGGAGACGTGGCTGGCATCTTGAAATCGAGCATTGCCAGCAACAAGGCTGTGCAGGACGTGATTCTGAGACGGGCAGAAGGTTGCACAGAGCCACAGCACTTGGAAATTTGGCAGCTCTATTCGACACGCATGTCTTGTCTGAATACGAGGCCCAAACAACTCCGCTCAAGGAAAAGGCAAAGGCCAGGAGGGAAACGATGGGTACGCTCAAAGTCTCGTCTTTTCATTTTCCACACTACCTATCAGCGTACGCCGAAACACCATGCATCATCGTAAGCCAGACTCGCTAATGCTACCCTGGAGTATCATAAACCAGAAGATCACAACGCAAGACAAAACATGAACCGTATATTGCGTATGCAGGTCGCCGCCTGCATTGTTGTGGCATCTACAGTCATTCCTTCTTTTCTTAAGATCGCACGACTGGTGTCGTCCTTGGCTCAGCTTTGACTGTCGCCAAAGTTTCAGGAAATGCTACAGATCATGCCAGCTCGACATAATTTGAAGGGAAGATGCCCTCCCTTCCTCCTATCCGGCCGGTCCACCAGTCGGCTTCGCTTTCTGTTCGTTTTACGATAGTGATGACATCGCCCTTCTTGAAACCCAAATCGCCAGGTTGATCAGCGTCAAAGGCGAACTTGGCAATAGCCTGTCCAGGCTGCGCTCCGGCTCCGGTCTTTGCGCTGAACATTGGTTTCGGCGCTGACGGTCTGCCAGGCGCGGGTCCCTTTCGATCACTGTAGTTGTATCCACTTTGGTCTCCCAGGGTAGAAGCACGGCCCCGGCTCGATTCTAGTCGGTCAAAGGTTTCGGAAGGGTTAGCGCGGCTATAGCGGTTCGAAGCATTGTCGTAGGGCTCGTCTTGCCAGGTACTCGCTCGGGCTGATCGGCCGAAACTGTCCTGTCTGCCTACTGCCATTGAGCCCGTCCTGTCCGCTCGGACACCCTCGCCGTATGCACTGCCCGTGCGGCCTTGCCATACGACATCCTCGTGTGACTCGTCGTATACGGGGACATCGTTGTACATGCTGTCGTCCTTGAAAGATCCGCCTACGCCGGCAAAGACGCGGGAGTTGAGGACGCGCATTAGGGGTTCGGCCTGAGGGGGGACGGGTACCTGGCCGCTCAGGAGTTGTGCCGCGGTGAGCTTCTGACCGTACATCTTCTCGTTCGCGTCTCGCCTCTCGATCAGGACAGAGCCCTCCAGTGATACACCCGCAAAGAGACCCTTCGTTTTGCTGTAGGCGAAGATACCCGAGACGGACTTAAGGGAAGCGGCGCCGGCTGCCTCTGCGCTTCGACCTGTCGGTCCAGCAGCGATAGAAACGTTGCCACCGAGTGTAATGCTACCCACCTGGGCGAAAGTCTTGACGGCCATACTGTCGTTGAGAATAAAAACGAAGTCGGTCAATTCGAAGCCGATCTGTCCGCCGAAGCCACCGCCGATGGTACCTATCGCGGTGGGTGCTGACCACGACCCATCACTGAGTCTTGCCACCACGACGCCGCTGCCAAATCGCCCACTACCCAAAAAGCCAGCCTTGAACACCGTCATCACAGCCAAGCCCTTTGCGTTCGCTAGGATCGAGGGCGGGATAATCTTTTCGGGACCCAGGAAGGACTGGCGGGGGTCGATGAAGGAGGTGAGGGTGCGCGCCGTCTTTTTGCACTCGCCTGTTCATTATCGCGGTCAGTTAGTATGCGCAAAGTATGGGCTGTAGTGTATAGAGTTTGAGGGCATGTTTGGGGGAGGTGCGTACTTCGCATCGACGAGGGCAGCGGGTTGTTGAGGAAGGGCGGCATCTTGGCGATAGTGCGAATACGTTCTACTGTACAGGCCGCCTAGATGCACAGTCGCAGTGTCGCTGTTGCGCGCGGTAGAGGGTACGGGTGATAGGGCAGGCTCAGGCTACAGCGGCGTGTGCATGTGCGGTATAGCAGAGGTGAGGTGTCAGAGGTCACTGCGCCCCAAATGACATCCGCTTGGCCTCAGCTCCACCGGGGCCGAGGCCGCAGCGATGTCTAATCCGGGGTGGACTGATCAGTCAGCAGGCCCGGTCTAGCATGCCTTGGGCTCGTGAAACATTGACTGAATGGGAAGCATACTACCATACACGTAAAGTGCATGCGATTGCTTGCTTGAGCCTCTGAGCGTGTCACTGAACTACAGCAACAATGTCCGAAGCATTCGAGCGAGAACAGTAAGCCTCTTACCCACCACCCTCTCCACCATCCCCTACTAACTTTACCGCCCGATAGACAAAACAACGACTCCCTCGCCGCCCTCCAATCCAAAGTCTCCCAGCTCCGCCATGTCACCGTCGACATCTACGACCAAGCTCGGGACCAGGGTGTCATCGATAGCACATCAGAGACCTTCTCAACCATGACAACAAGCCTGAAGGGGAGCGCAAGACGGTTGGGTGTGATGGCTAGTCAGGGGAACAAGGTGGCGGTGATGAAGTTGGCGGGCATTATAGTGGGAACTTGTGTGCTGTTGTACTGGACATGCAGCTGGCTGTTCTTTTGAGGGAAGAAGGTGGTGGATCTGTGTCGGCGGGCCTGCACGACTTAAGTCTATGAGCGTGGTGTCATGGAGTTATTTGGGCATATGCACGGATTTTGGAGTTGGAAGCATATTTGACTGTACAAATACCAGATGGCAAGTGTGCTGTCCGACGTGAGGAGGCTCGTCTATCATAATATAAGGTACTGATGAGCATACCAACCTACCGGACCTTGTTCACCAAAAATCCTTAGGCCACAATCTCGTAGGCGGCAGCACTCGGACTACCGCCATTCGTATCCATCAAATCATTAGGACAAGCACTCATAACAACCAGACACTCCACCATTGCCTCAAGAACAACACAATCATTCGCCTTACACACCGGTCTCTTCACCTTCAGCTCACCCTTGTCGCCTGCCCAAGGCACATTCATAAAGAGATTGAACGGCTCGGGCGTCCAGCCCCAGCGCCTCACACTGGACTCGAGCTCCACCAACCCACCAATACCCGCGGACCGCTCCTCGCTCGCGTTCGTAACGTACGCCGAGAGTTCCATCCTCAGATTCGCCCCACAGCTATCGTGATCCGGAACGCCGGCTTCTTTGTACCTCCACTCGTCGCACGGCGGGAACAGCATATCATGTGTGCCGGAGGAGCTGTCTTCCACGAGCTTCAAGACCGGTTGACGCCGTGTGTCGATCAAGACGTCGTTGACGGAGGGGATCAGTTTGAGTAGTTTGGAGCGGGTTTGGGCCATTGCCATCCATGTGGGTGGTTCAGTCAGTGGGAAGGCCCAGCAATCGACGACTTGAAGGCCAGACGGGTTTGTTATTTTAACCTTCTGGTATTGCTGGAGTTTTACGTGCGCGCCAGAGCGCGCTGGTATGGTGGTGCTCATTGTCGTCCGTCAAAGTGTGGCATTGAGTGCGGAAGTTGGTGGCGAGCGCGACAAAGAGACAAATCCATCCGCTCAAGCTAATGCGGCAAAATACATGTGTGATTCTGTACGTTGAGATTACGCAAATTACGTTTCTTCGCGCGCAATTGCCAGACCGCGCTGTGTAGAATGTAGCCCGGGAAGCAATCTGGAGCCAGAAGCTCTGCAGCTCTATCGCCTCTTATTTTCTCTCGATTGAGCTGCACCCCTTAAGCCTAGGTATGCATGATTTGAATGTTGCAGGGCGTGGGTAGAGGCGTAAGGGATGCGGCGCCGTGTCCCATCCAACGGTTTATTCGATGAACATGCTCCTGCAAGCGGGCATCTCTCTGTCTGGACATCCGAAGTTGGAAGTGATGAGGTACTCACGATGGTCTACGCTGGCGTTGGTGCCAGCTCGGCGCAGGAAAGAGAGGCGTGGAAAGCCGGTCCAACCGTCTCAGCTGCGGCCTCACATCTCCGCGGTAAAAGTACACAATAATGGAATGAGACAGTGCGCAGTGCACAGCACCTTCATATTGCCCATCTTCTCGTCGTTAGTCGACTTGATCGAAGACTGGCGGCCATAAGCTGCGTGGTATCATCTATGCAACGCCAACGCTATATCAAGCCACTCCAGATATCCGTGGACTTAAGCATACATGTCATCGTACTCGCCATCCTCTTCGTCCGGCGGTGGAGGAGGTGCTTTTTTCTTCACAAGTACTTGCCGATCGAGCGGACAGGTCGGATTTAACTTCAGCCACGGCTGTATGCACTCGAGATCAAAGATGTGATCCTTGTGGCATGGCAGTCTGACGACGAGCGGATGGGAGTCTGCAGATCACACATCAGTTCAGACATAGCCGAGATAGACAGGTTTGCGCACCTTCTAGGAATGGATTTGAGCAGATTGGACAGCTCATGTCTTGCCTTAGGCTCTTCTTTGGCACTCGGTCGAGCTGCTCGATGAACTCGTCTGGTACTCCTTGTACCTCTGTCGGCGGATGCTCAGCGCTCTGCATTAAGCTCTCCACGAGTGTCTCCAGCAAATCGTTATGGCTCTCCTCTTGTGAAGTGCCGGAGCCGCCTCGCATCATATCGAACGCATTTGCCAAGTTCCTGAAAGCGGCAGAGATGTCTCGCGGTAGAGGTAGAGAGTGCGTGTTCTGCGGCTGCCGGTCGCCTGATGTGTCGACGAGATCGAGGGTGGAGAAGAAGGTGCTGAGGTCTGGTCGACGTCGAGGCTGCTCAGGGCCTTCCTTGGGTACGCTGTGTTCAACTGCAGGAGAGGTTAGTGACCTGTATGTGCACAGAGAACGCAGTGCTGCGTACCATTATAGTCCGACATTCTCGCTGAGCGCCCTTTGCTGTCACGGCTTTGGGGATGGTTTGAGATCAGATAAACACTTGATCGCTCGAAGCCCGACTTTCACATGTTTCCATTAAGAACGCCCCCACTAGCGCAGGCACCAGCAGATGGTGTAGTGAGGTTCGGCGGAAGGTATACCGAACGCCGACGCAAGAAGTCGCGTGCATCGTCCGACCGCGTCTCTTGCGACGACATCGCGATCAAGATTGAGGTTGCGTCAGCCGACGCAATGCTGCACTTAGTCGGCCAGCGTCATGAAGGAAAATGCGACGTCCGATGATGATGACCAGCACCGAGCTGCGCTGGCAGTCAACGGACAGCTAATCACGCCTGGCTTGTCGCCAATCAGCGAACATGGAGAGGGTGGCATCCATGGGGTTGCGGACCATGACGGAGGCGATCGGGATGAGGGAGTGCGGCGAGTCGAAGAGAGCCAAGAGGTGAAGAGTGGCCGCCCAAATATACCCAGTGGAGTCGTCGGAGATGGGCAACAGGCAGGACGCCGGAGGAGCAGCACTGGACCGTCCACGCCATGGCTGCCGGACGGTGAGGCTCAGAAAATGCTGAAGCTGTCACCAAAGCAGATCCAGGACCTCATTACATCTCCGGACTCGTTGCCGATCCGCCCAGCGACCCCTCTAGACGAGGTCCCGCACTTGCTCAGTGGCCTTGGCACACATGGCTCAGCTGCTGGGTATGGCGAGACCGGCAACACTGCAATCGGCGAGAGAATAGTGGAGAGTATCGTACAGCAAAGTAAGGTCCCAGATCTGCCCAGTATCAAGGAAACTCCGGGGGCAGCGGCTGCTCATATACGCCCATCCAAAGCCACTCGGTCTGCTTCATCTCCTCTGCTCCACCGCAAGCATTCTTCGACCAAAAGCGGCAAGGCTAAGCCGGATTTGACACCTATCAGAACCGGCCCAACAGAGCCTCTTGCTTCGCCGGCAATAAAGCCGTCGCCCAAGTTCGACTCACATCCGTCTCCAATGCCGGTTGGCATACCAATGCCGCCGCTATCACTGCCGACTTACCTGCAGCTGGAGCTGTCGTCTCACCGACCCTCGGCTCTTTACATACACAGGTCTGCCACCAGCGACTTCCCCTATGAGTCTTCTGCGGTCAAGCTTGAGCGGTTGTGGAATTTCTTCTCCTTGCCGTGGTACCTGGAGCAAATTCTGTGGTTTGGTGCCATTGCCTGCCTGGATGCATGGCTTTACATGTTTACTATTCTACCACTGCGCTTTTTCAAGGCTGTCGGGATCCTGATGCAATGGTGGGCGCATATCGCTGTCAAAGAGGTGTGCGACGTGTGGAGCTATGTCTACCGTGGCAGTGGACGTCTCGTGAAGCGCAAAAGACGAGAGTCTACTGCAAGCTCGCATCGTCAGCCCTATCCTACTGACGAACAATCACCGAACGCAGCTGCAGTCGACGGCAGTGGCGGGCAGCTGCCCCGTAGCCCGAAAGACGCTCTGGAACCCCTGCTATCGAAACGCCACCGAAAGACTTCGGCTGGCTTTCGCCAGCGCCGGTCACGCTCCAACCCCTCCCTTTTACTTCCAAACCATAAAGCGGACATTCTCCAGGGCCTACTCATCATCGCAACGTGCGCGGTCTTGATGCGATTCGACGCAAGCCGTATGTATCACTTTGTTCGCGGCCAGTCGGCCATTAAACTGTACGTCATCTACAATGTTTTGGAAGTCTTTGACCGCCTCTTCTCCGCCATCGGACAAGACATTCTCGAGTGTCTCTTCAGCAAAGAGACGCTTGAACGCGACGAGCACGGGCGCAGTAAAGTCGTTCAGCCGCTTTACATGTTCCTCGGTGCGCTAGTATACAACGTCCTGCACGCGACGGCCCTTTTCCTCCAGGTCGTGACGTTAAACGTCGCTGTCAACAGCTACTCCAATGCGCTACTCACTCTTTTGATGAGCAATCAATTTGTGGAAATCAAAGGAACTGTGTTCAAAAAGTTTGAGAAGGAAAACTTGTTCCAGATTACTTGCGCAGACGTAGTTGAGAGGTTTCAGCTGTGGCTCATGCTGCTCATCATCGCGCTTCGAAACATAGTAGAAGTTGGCGGGCTTAGTATCAGCTTGAACACTGCATTCACCGACACTGGCACCCCTACCGAAAGCTTCGCCGCGAACAACACCGGCATACCGTTCACGTCCGCCTTCATGATTTCCAAAGCATTTACTTTGGTGCCTAAGTTCTGCGGTGAGGTGATGGGTCCGTTCCTCATCGTTCTCGGCTCTGAGGCCCTCGTCGACTGGATCAAACATTGCTACATTACAAAGTTCAACAATGTCAAACCCAAGGTCTACGGTCGCTTCCTGGATGTGCTAGCGAAAGATTACTATTCGCACGCGTTCGTTGATCAGAACCTCACCAAGCGACTCGGATTGCCGGTCATCCCGCTCAGCTGTCTCTTCATTCGCGCGTGTATACAGACCTATCACATGTTCTTGGCCACCCATGTCCCACTGCCGATGCCTTCCGCAGGCACCGCCGTGAGTGTGGAGGACGAGGCTGCTTCGGCTAGCCCGGCCACCAAAGCGGCTCTACAACAAATTGACCAAGTCTTCCGCCGAGCGATCGGCCGCTCGTCTTTCGGAGCTGGTGCACATTCCACTTCGTCTTTTGACTGGTGGAGCATTGACGATGTCATTGCTCTCGCTACGATGATTATCTTCTTCCTGGCCCTCTATCTCGTCCTACTTGCCTGCAAGCTCCTACTCGGCATGATGATCCTGTCGTACGCCAGAGGGAGGTACGAAGGCATGAAGGACCGAGAGCGGATGGGAGCAAACACTGACGGCCGGCGCGCCGGTGGTTGGGGCGTGGTGGAGATCAGCGAGGACAAGCGCAGATGGATCTACGACGATGATCCCGAAGGGCTTCGTGATGTCAGAGAGAAGGAAGACAGAGGGAGAAGACTGAACAAAGGTGACAGAAGCGACAAGCTGGATGGAATAGACCGGTACATGATGGCTGCTAAGCGGATCTGGTGAGTCGCAGCTTGTTAGTCTCCATGGGTCCTCAACGCACTAGCTGGACGCACACGCGCCCTAGTCAATAGAGTGTCGTCCGTGATGGTCTTCCATGAGTGCGCGTCTAAGCACGCACATCTACTCTTCAAGACATTCTCCGGCACTCTCCCGAACAGCTCAACTTCGCAGGCATCGAGCGCATCTTGTCGAAGCCTCTGTCCCTTTCGAAGCTTCTTCAACTCATCGACTATCAATGCCGCGTCGAGCACTCCGTGCTTTGCCTCTTCCCACGGTACATTGACACTGCCTGTGCAGCATCTCTGGCCAGTGTTCCAATACCATCCTTCTGCCAAGGGTGATACGGATAGTCGCCTAAAGACAGCCGAGTCGTCACTCCAAAGTCATCAGGGGGGAATCATCACGATACTGCGCAAAGGCTCCGCGGATCCAGTCGCACGAGACTTCAAATTGGCGATCCGGGACTCGCTAGTCGCTGGAATGTCGTCTCTGGCCCCGTCTTTGACGCGCCAGCTAACTATGACTCGTTCATCAAAGGATTGGCAACCGTGGGGGTCTGCGCGTACCTCCTGAATGCTGTACCAGAGGTAAATCTCGGATCTTGGCTCAAGACTGTGGAACACAAGTGGGTCGAGCGAAAGGAGCGATGTTGCTTGCTCGGGCGTAAAGTGCCTGACCGCCCCAACGAGATTGTGCACACCCAGCGGTGATCTATGCTCACGATTGAGGCATACAATATCGGTCGTTCTTGCTGCGCTATCATCGTGGAGAACATAACCAGCGAAGTAACGGAAGTTCGCTTCCGCTCTCTTGACTTCGACTCTTGCCTTTCTAATGTATTGCCTTGATCAATGCTTTCCCTTATCGCAAGAAACTCTCGCCTCTCAGCAATCAAAATCCGCGATCCTGATCAAAACTTTCGTTCGTTTCGATTTCGGGGGTCTAGACCAGTTTGGGAATGCCTCGCTCGCCGCAGATACCGCTTTAGCGACTTCTTCTTCCGGTGTGTTAGGAAGTTCTGATAATACTTTCACGGTCGAAGGATTGACGCTTTCGACATGTTCCGCCTTGAGCTCCTGATATGTGCCGGAGGTGAAGTTGCCTAATCGACAGCGCATTACAATCGCACTTCTCGGCCAAGTCGATTGCTTCGTTGTAGTTCACCTCGAACAAGCGCTTCACAATACCCACAACGATCTGAAATGTTGACGCCTTACCTAGTCGCTCCCATTAAAGAGAAATATTGGGATTGCTTGAGTGACCGCTACTCCCCTCCGGCCCCTCCGGGAGCTATCAGCATCACATTGGAAACTCAAGCTTCGATCATCTGCTCACGCACTGTCAAGACGCAATGGCGAATTTGAGAAATATGTAACCGCGTCACCTAAGGTAGGTATGATCAGGGCGCGTTGCCGCTACGAGATTGCATGATAGACGGAGCAGGAGTGCTCATGCCAACCAGTCGTGGATCTCAACGGTCATGTCGATGTTCCAGATCATGATGTCGCCGCTGTTGCTATTGATGTTTAGGACTGTCTGCTGCTCCTCTGCAGGAACCGTGCGGTGGACGAAAGTGTTGCGGATAGCGGGATCTCAGCGGAAACATCTCCGTCTGCGGAATGGAGCCGTCTACACGGCGGACTTCAGCCGCCAACCCCGAACCAGTGCGGAGAACTCGATGCGGAGAGCTCGATGCGAAGGACCACGGGACATAGCTCGTTGCGGTCACGCGCCCGCCTCAAGCAGATGCCCGACTGTACCTTATGGCATGATCGTGGTATCTGACGCCATACTGATTCGTGACGGTGCCCACATGGCGGGGACAATGGCGGTACCAGCAGAAGGAAGATGACGGGTTATTCGTGGCAGACAGTCTCGAGAGGCGAGGTAGGGATGCGGTCAAAAGACCAGTCTGTGGTTATTGAAGAAGCATGCCGTAGATACAGATGTACCCGAAATGTGATCCCCGCATCCGCAACGGTTTCTCCACGCAAGCATGCATACTACTGGGGACGGCTTTAAGGCCGTCATGCATGGGGGCAAGCAAACGTAAAGCCAACCTTATTTAGCTCCGCCTGGCAACTTCGCTTCATCTAAGTGACCATCTCCTCTACAATTGTTCTGACTCCCATTTACCAGGCGATCGATCAGCGTTTCTAGATTACGACCATCTGCTATGCCTCACAAGGAAGAGCACAGCGAATTCACACCGGATCAGTACCCGCCCTTTCCGGAGGACTACCAGTTCCCCACCGTAGAGTTGACAACCATCTCGCTTCAGAAGCTTGAGGAGAACGACGGACCTGAGAAGGATCGCGCATTTGAAGCGTTCAAGACTAGGGGCTTTGTGTATCTGAACTTATCGGTAATACCACACTTCCTTCTATGACTTCCTTAGCCATTTCATTAGATCCTAACACAGCTATTCGTAGGGCACAGCAAATGGCGAGACGATCTCACAGGGATCGAACGATGTCGCCCGAGGTGCAGAACAAACGTTTGCACTTCCACTTGAAGAAAAGGAGAAGTACCGACCAACTAATAAGGCTCTCTTCGGGTAAGCTAGCTGCATCAGGTCCGTAGCCATACCCTTTTTAACACGCATAGTTACAAACTTGTCGGCGCAACCAAGACAGATAAGGCTGGCACGCCTGATACTGCCGAGTTCTTCAACATCAGTAAGAACGACATGATCGTCGACGATTCCAAGATGTCCCGCCAGTGGCCGAATGTTGTCCTTGAGCGCAAGCCGCTGTACGCAAAATACTGCCGAGCGGCGCACTCCACGGGCATGCTCATTATGGATATGCTTGCCGACAAGCTGGGCATTGACAGGGAGGATATCAGGCAGAGGCATGTGCTAGAGGAGATGGCAGGTGAGCGACCTATTCGCATGCGTCGTCCTCATCGGGCATTACTCACTCGATGACAGGCGACCACATCCGCATGACGAGAGGTCCACCGAGAAAGTCAGCAGAAATGCCAGAGATCCAAACGCCCAGCCACACGGATTTTGGGACCATCACAATCCTTATGAACTGGCTCGGCGGCCTCCAAGTCTGGTCAGAATCGTCCCGAAAAGCAGGTCCGCTTGAGCCTGACGTCCCTGGCGAATGGCTATGGGTGAAGCCAAAACGCGGCTGCGCAATTGTCAATCTCGGCGATGCTGCCGTCAAGTACACGAACGGTGTGCTTTGCTCCGGAAGGCACAGGGTCATTCCATCGCCGGGGGAGCAAGGGAAGTATCCGAGGTACAGCGTTGTGTACTTCGTGCGGCCTTGCGATCACACAAAAATGAAGACGCTAAAGGGGCATAGTGTGCCGCCTGCTGATGATCAGGACGAGGAGGGTATAGAAGCGAAGGAGTGGATCTATCAGCAAGCTATTGGGCTGGGCAGCAATCATCTCGGCAAGTAGTCAGCTAAATGAAAGTCATTGTACGAGTCTATGATGTCCTTGAGCATCAGTGCCACGGCGTCAAAGATGGTGGCCGCTCGCCGTCGTCCCATTCTGCCGGCATCGATCCCATTCTGTAGACCAAGGTGCCACCACCACCGAGTTCATGATGCGTCAGCCAGCTGCGATCGAGCTTGCGACCGTTGAACGTAACCGACTGCGGATAGTAACTTGTGTCGGAAAGACCAGGAGCAGTGATGTTCAATCTGGTCGCTTGCGGTGTGCCGGAGAAAAGCTTGATGCTCAGCGACGAGAAGCGAGGAGCGCTTAGCAAGTAGATTGGTTGAGCTGATACCGGGTACTGTATGCCGTCAACAAAATCGTCCATCGCTAATATCCCGGTTTACTACTCACCAAGCCGATCAAGTTGAAGATGAGCCAAGACGGCAGGGCCCCGCCGTCAATGTTGCCTGGATAGCCCGACCTAGAGTCAGAGTAGAAAGCGTCAACCGTAGCTCGTGTCTGGTTGACAGTCTTCCAGTTCTTCTTAGGAGCATAGTTGTATAGCCAGGGCGTCATGAACGACGGCTCGTTCCCTAGACAAGTCAGCATGGACGATACGCTATGGACTCATCACCCAACATACCAGGGTTAAACAGCGCGCTCCCAGCATCGTTGTTCTCCCCGACGCTGGTCCCGAACCCAGGTAAGAAACTTGCATCGAGCCTCTGGACAAAGGCGTCATCACCTCCCATAAGCTGAATGATCTTGGCCATGTCATGCGGCGCAGTAGAGAAGGCTGTTTCCCACACCTTAGCTTCATAGATATCGTCGCCCCATCCGCAGCCTCCGCAACTCAAAGGATCGTAGTCGGTGAAGTTCCAGCTGCCGTCTTGATTCCGGGCGCCTGGGAAACCAGTGAAAGAGCCGACCCCAGCGAGCGTTGTGTTGGCGTAAGGATTCCATTGGTTAAGCCACCAGCTGGCTCGGTCAAGAAGGATGTACTGCTGCGAGCGATTCATGCCTTTGGCCATGCTATAGATTGCAAAGTCGTTCTGTGGGTACTCTACCCCGCGTGAGATCGACCTCGTATGGTTGCGGGTGATGAAGTGTAGTCGCAGCTGGTCATCGAGTGCGCCTCTCCCTTCCTTGGTCGCACCGTCGAAAGCCACAGGATCCTCGTTCCGAATTGGCAATTGCGTACTAACGCATATACTCAGCACCAATGTCTGTCTCACAGCGAGATCCGGTAGATACTTACGCATCGTGAATTACGGCTTTGTATGCTTCCTCCCAGTCCACATCATTGCCGAGCTCTCCCCTGCCGTGCTGGCCAGAAAGCGATACGACATCTTTAACGTAGGCATCGGCAAGCACCTAGAGAAGATTTAGGATCTACTCTGTGTCGCACAACAATCATCGAGAGTCCTGAACATACCATGTCTGCGTGGGAGCCGCCTTGGACACGCCTAGATACAGATCAGAGAGGCTTCTAGACATGTGTAAAGCTCATACTTACCCATTCCAATTGGCGATGCGGCCAGCGGGCAAGAACCCCTCAATTGTGAAGATCGAGATGAGGCCGGACAAAACTCGACTGTATGTTGGTGTATATAAAAGGTGATAGAGAGGCATTAGCGTGCGGTAGATATCCCTACAGAATGGCCGTTAGACAACTTCGATCCGTGAAAGCGCTCGACTTCTGGCAATCATCGCTCACCACACGGTATAGAGGTCGTCGAAGTAGGGCCTGCTCGCGTTGGTCGCCCAGTTGGGATTCTCTCCGGTCTTGTCGGTCTACCAGAGTCGAGTACGTCAGCTTGAGTCTTTATTTCATGTTAGGGAGACAGTGATGGTCGATACAGGCATCAGGCCAGTTTGATACATGGCCGTGTACAGCATCCGTTTCAGCGTGGTATTGCTACTGGCAACACTACCGTTGTCTACGACTTCAATGGAGCTGAGGACACCATTCTCCCATCGTTCCCTCGCCTGCTCCACAACATCATTGAGATTTTTAGATTCTGGAAGCTCGTTGGCCACGTTGGCACAAGCTTGTTCTGCACTGATGTAGGAAATGCCCAGTCTGGCTTCGATCGCTTTCTCACTGGAGCTGTTTGCACTGCTGGGATTCCAACTGAACAGGGCTCCGATTCCCATGCCGCTACCAGCATAAGCAACGACGTCGTTGTATGACCTGGGCAACGGTCGTTGATCGAAGCTCGGAGGCAGCACAGGATCGTAGGGCCAGCTAAAGGTTCCGGCACCTGGCACACCATCCCGGGTATTCTGCTCGACGTAATCCGAAGTCGGCTGCAGGTTACCATTTGGCGATGTGAAGTTACCACAGAAGTACAACGTATGAGTCTGTGGCTGGCTCCAGCCGCCGGTGTAGGTTGCAGCCCCTCGATAAGACGGCGAGCCATCGGCGCCAGTCGACAAGTGTAGACCTCCATGCAAGAACTTCTGTGAGTATGCTTGCGTACCGTAGCCCGGTAGCACATGTGTGAGGTCCACGAGTACGTGCGCCGTCTGTGCTGAAGACTCGCCGATCGGTAGAGCGACAGAGGCGTTAATGTTCTCCTGAGCAGCAACGTCGGAAGGGAAGGTGTACTGTATCAGGCCAGCATGCTCAGTGCTCGAGATATCGATTGCAATGCCGTTCAGCAACTTCGTACGAAACAGCCCAACGCTGGCGGTCTCCTCCGAGAAAGATCTGTTCTGCCAGTAGCTTGTGTTGCTCCCTAAGTTGATCCCATTCAGGTCGCCTATCAATGGCATCTGTGATATCAGACCGTAAGTAGGGACGCCGCCCGTACCACTGACATGCATCATTGATACTCCAGTAACGTTGCCGAGGGGAGAGAAGCCAGCATTGCAGTCGACTGCAGTCTCGTTTGGCACACCCAGATAGCTCGTATCGATTCCGACCTTGCTCATGGCGTTGGGTAAAGAGGCTCCAGGGAAGCTGTTCCCGCCCGCAATGGCAGAACCTGGTGTCGCGCCTTCAGTTCCAATAAGAGGGTCGACATAGTCCGAGAGCCGTGCTCGTGCCAGCGTGGCGCTGACAAGTGACAAAGAATAGAAGGAGAGATAGGAGCGCGCCATTGTAGTGAACGTCTTACTTACTGAGCAGGCGAAGACAGTAGATATACTAAGGGCGCTGGCCGAACAAGGACAGAGTCGGCTATTAACAAGACCAGTACGCAAATGGTGGAGACCGTCAAGGCTTCAAGGATCCAGGTACGAAGCGAAGTGTTGTAGCGACTTTTGGACTTCATCGTCCCCATCCCAGACGTTTGCTTCTTGGATGTCATCTTGGAGCGTATCTTCAGCGAGCCCGTTCTCTTTCTCTACATCAGTTTTCCACGCGATGTCAGATCGAGTTCGATAGCGATAGCAAAGGCTGTCACGAACGATGTCAGGACATGCTGCGAAACGAGCCTTTCGGTCTTCGCTGCAATGAAATGCCGATGCAAATACCCGCGGGCGGTGCATGACTCGAAGACGGGTGGACGTACCCCAACTCTCACCCCGCTGACTCCGCTTGGCGAGACCATCTCCTGATCCCTACCGACTCAAGTCCTTTGGCACCGGATGAGGGCCAGCTCTCGTACGGCATTTGACCGGCACAGAGTCAAGTGCCGACTACAAGCCTTGGTCAGGCAGGTCTAGCAGCTCAGGCTGAATAGGACCCACATCTGTCACGCATTGGTCAAGCATAGGTAGGCGCAGACATCCACTCTACTATCGTCGAAGGTCGCCAATGCGCTGCCCTTTCATACATAACCTTGTCGCCGTTCCGAAGCGGCAGCAGCAAAATCTCGTCTGGCCCTCGTTGCTACACAACCGAACGAAAACATGACGCCTTTCATGGCTGTGATGCTCGCTGGGCTCGCGACCAGCACCGTCGTTGCTCAGCAATGCCCGCCCGCAATCACTATTGACAGGGTTCCGCAGGTCTTTGTGATGAGCGATATCTCAAATGTCAGCATCGACGACATGACATATTTTCAAAACTCTACGAGATGGCTGATGGCCTCTTGAACATAGGAACCGGACGACGCGCAATCTTTCGTCAGGCTTCTTTTGCATAGTGACCAGTGAGCCTAACATAGCCTTCAGAACATCCTGCAGGACACAGTGGCTGATTCGGATCCGCTCGTCAGGTACAACATTACAGGCATGGCAGCAGTCGTATGTTCCTTCAAGAAGCTGCTAGCAGCCAGGTGGACGCTGACTACGGGCTCCAGACGTCCTACTGGCTCAACTCGTCGACGTACCCAGACCAAATCTTGAACGTAACCCGTGCATTCAGCCTGGCCCAAGATAGGCTCAATTTACATTCCGCCGGCCACTTCCCTAGCTCCACCTATCTCTCCTCAATCGTTTATTCCGGCCATCCAGTCTATGGTACCGCCGCTCTGGGAAAGCCACATCTCTCATCGGGAGCCCAGCGAATGATCGACGTAGTAGACGGCATGCCAGACGATGAGATTCTTCACTGCCAGGCATGGGGTGGCGTTAATCTATTTGGCGAGGTGCTCCATTACATCAGCGAGCATCGCGTGAAATACGAGGTCGACCGATTCATCAAGAAACTCAGGATCTACACCATCTCGGACCAGGACAACGTCGGACCTTGGATTCGGTATGAGATCCCGCGATCAAGACCGAGAAGAGACAGACATACTGACGACTTCGCCTCGCCCCTCAGGATGAACTTTCCACAAATTCCGTACATCGTGTCACTGCATGGCTTCAATCAGTGAGTGGCTGCTGCTTAGGGGTCGTTGAACTGAACTCTTCTCACCGATGATAGATATGGGCTGGCCGCTTGGACCGGCATCAGCGGTGAAGAATATTACAAGTCCGTTCCTTCCGTTCTTGAAACAGCTTGAATTAGAACTAATCTCGCTACCGTTACTAGCTACGACCAGGGCGGACCAGACTCGTCGCTTGTAGGTATTCGAGGAACATGATTTTTCTTAAACAAGTGACTTACCCTAGGCTTCCAGGTCAATCAACAATACATCTCTACCCACTTTCAGATCGGGCCTTTAGGTAATAATTAAGACTTAGACCCTCTTCAAAAGAAGCGACATGCTGAAATTTCCGCCTTGCAGGCTCGCACTACCCAGACATTGCGTGAGTATTAAACCTTCCCACATTCGAGTGCTGCATCTCTGATTGGTTTCACAGGTATGTCATGGAGGGTAAGCAGTACAGTAGCATCATCCACGGTGTCAAGATGTGAAATGCTAACGCTTAGCACTTGCAACGTCAAGGTGACAGTCCATCTCTGATGCACACCATGATGAATGGCTTAAACGGCGGGCCGTATGGTAGGTTGGCCAAATGTTTTAGTTGCGCCTAGCATACGGACGTCGCTGATACTGATCAGATCACCCCGAGTGGGGTGGTTGGGGCGGCAGATACGAATTGCTCGATCTCACGAGGCAGACCATGGTGTATACGGACTCTCGTAAGCCCATACGAGTTGACAATCGTTAGAAGAAGAGACGGCTGACTTGTTCTACTCTGGCTTCAGGTGATTCTGTTCGTGGCATGAACAATCAAACGTACACGTCGAATCAAGCCACGATATGGCGCTGGCGGCAGGCCTATCAGGACGAGATGAGCGCTCGTGTTCAGTGGTCAATCTTGGGCAACTACAGCGCGGGTAGTCATCCGCCTGTTGTTTCCATCAATGCGTCCTGTGGTAGTGCCCCGCTGATTGTGGACAACGTATACCCAGAGCAGGTCATTACGATGGACGCTTCGGATACCTATGTACGTATTGAGGTGGCCCCGTCGAATGGGACGTTGGCTAATCGTGTCGTGCTCTATCCAGGACCCGGACGCCAACATTACTGGAAAGAACCCACTACAGTACTCATGGTTCATGTACCGAGAGATCTCAGCGACTCAGTCGAACACCGCCAGCGAGGTCCCGCAATTGAACTTTACGCTCTCGTCGGACGGTCGTATTGCTCAGACAAGATTGCCCGCAGTCGATCAGGCATGTGCTGCAGTCACTGCGCTGCAGAATGAGAATGCCGGCGTGCAAGAGAGCTGCCAGCAGTATCACGTCATCTTGGAAGTGACGGGAAGTGGCTCGCCGCCAATCCGTAGGTACAAGAGGGTGATACTGAAAGTACAGCCCCCGTCGAGCAGTGACATGAGGAAGATGAGGAAGAGGGACGAGTTGTAAACATCGTGGCAAGTTATTTCATGTATGCCAGAACACATATGCAGCAAAGCACGTCGCCTGGACTTGATCAATTTGTGAATCAATCGGTCAGTCTACATCGCCACCACAAATCACAAAAGCTGCTCTGTTTATCGCCAGAAGCGCATGAGCCTCAAAGCTTGCCATCTCCAGTCTGCACTATTGCCGTCTGCCGAAAGATTTGGTGTGGAGACGATTGGGGTTCTCCACGTCGACCCCGCAATTCCCTGTCGATCAAGCCCCAGATCTCGTAACTGCAGCTGAGCCTTTGATGTTTCGATGCTGTCAGGTCCCACCTCTTGTCTCTGCTTGCCATGCTTTTCGCCAATCATTGCTTGTGCCCAGTACCCGGGCACGCTGAGTCTGCTTCAGCTCGTGTGCTCGCGCAAAGCCTCTCCAGCATCGCCGGAGTTGGAAGGATGCCGATGCAACAGCGGAGGGGTAGGTTGCTCGTCGAATGCTCTGCTGGTGCCTGAGGTAAAATGTACTCACACTCTCCCGTTGCGCCGGCGGGGGTTGCTAGAGTGGAGGTCGGTCTCTCTTTTGCCAATAGCCTTTCTTTCTGCTCTCTACGACTTCGATCTCTCTTCTGCGCGTCGACGGCAATCGATTCTCTCGAGTGTACAGCCACCCGCCTCAGCCGACGCTTGCCATGGCCACGACGACATCAGCGTCACCTCCAGCTTCGCATCGGGAAGATGTAGAGCACCGCCGACCTCACAAATACCCTGATTATGGCGGCAACCCTCTCGCCCACATGCTCTCCAACGAGAGCGAAAGCTCCGCTCGCCTGCCAGCTTTCGCCGGTGGGTTGCAGCCGGGTCTATACAAGCCGCCGCCGTTCAAGTTCGGGAACCCGGTTCCATTGGGTCTCAGTGGATTCGCTCTGACGACGTTCCTCTTGAGCATGATCAACTTGAACACAAGAAATTTGCAAGGGCAGAGCAGCATGGTCGCGGCGCCAGCGTATGCGTACGGGGGTTTTGTTCAGCTCCTGGCGGGGATGTGGGAGATTGCTCTCGGGTGAGTAGACAATGCCAGATGCGCACAGAATGAGTCCTGACCGCTGTTCAGTAATGTCTTCGGTGGCACAGCGCTTTCGACTTATGGGTTCGTAGACTCCTGCAAGATTCTGATTGATAACGGTCGATTACTGACAGCCTTCCATTGGATTTTGGATCTCTCTTGCTATCACCTTGACGCCTAGCGGCTTCCAGATCGAACCGGCGTACGGCGTACCCGATTTCTATACAGGTAAGCACGCATCGAAGAGGAATGGTCACGAGAAGGGGCGTTTGCTGACGTGCTCTTCGTTTGACAAAGCTTTCGCCTTCTATATCTTCGCCTGGATGATCATCACTATCATCTTCTGGCTTTGCACACTCAGATCCACGCTCAGTTTCACTTGCTTATTTGGCTCTGTATGGCTTGCCTTGTATGGACATCCTCCGTCTTTCCACCCCATTCGCTTCTCCAATACTGACACTAGATCGTTTAGCATCTTCCTCGGCTGCTGTACGTTGCTTGTTCCTCTTTCTCCCCTACACGCGGCATTAATACTGAAACACATTTTACAGCGTATCTCGATGCAGCGAACAACGATGGCGTACCAGACGTCACGCTCACTTATCTAGGCGGAGGCTTCGGAATAGCTGCCTCGTTCATTGCGTGGTACGAAATGGTCGCTGGTATTGCGGATTCTAGCAACAGCTTCGCCCCTATTCCGATCTTGCATTTCCCGTGGAGCGAGAAGGGGAGAGCAGATAAGAAAAATAAGAAGGATGCTAGCGATAGCGTCTAGGTAAACAACACCGGCATATTCATGTCCGGTCATACCCATGTTATTATCGGCGGAAGCATTTGAAAGAATATGTGATTTGATGTGCCGCGGCTCACGCGAGTACGCCGACGCTATACTGGCGAAAAGCACGAGCCTCTCGTCGGTGATACGTTATAATTCTGCAACTCGCGCATCTGTGACCACACAAGACGATAAACAGTACACGATGAGGGTCAAGAATAGGTAGGTATGATCGCGCGGGCGATATGACATTGTGAAGCGCATTTCCCAGATAGATTGACTTTATCCCGAGGCACTGTATCTCCAGAACTTCGTCTTCATACCGGGCGAGCGACAGAGAATCTTCATCAATGCAATATATGGCAAGTACACTATCATATCCACGGTAAGGTAGATTCATCAACCACTGGTATGGGGCCAGGATCGGAGGGGAACGGGATCGATCGGGAGGGGAGAATGTGAGGCTTAGCCGCTTAGGCAAGGTAAATCGACCGGTCCGGGCATTTCGGGGATGACGCACTTTAACTCCGCATTGTGCATACAGGAGAGTTTTGGGCTTTGCAATCCTTACCAGTCTCTCCTCCGTCGCCGTCGTAGCTGGGGCGCGGCGTCGACATGTCATGCCCTGAGGCTGAAAAGACATTCCTCTTGCTCCGGTCGCCCCAGTCTGTGCATTCGCATAAGTGCATCGGGACCAGAGTCACGGGACGCGGGTAGCGATGCGAGAGTAAGACGGCGATTACTCCTTCACTTCGGGCGGGCTTTAGAGGCGAAGAGAAAGACATTATTGCGCAATTCACTTAGGCACAAGATGGCGGACAACGACGGCGACGACGCGCACCTCGAGACGGCCGCTTCGACCCCGACCTCGTCACATTATGCCGACGGCTCTGCCAGTGGGCTGAAGTCGGCGAAAGACCGTGCCTGCCCGTTCTGCGGCCAGGCATTCACCTCGTCCAGCCTAGGCCGCCATCTAGATCTGTATATCAAGCCGCGCAATCCCAAGCCGGCCGATGGCGTGCACGATGTTGAAGAGATCAAGAAGATGAGGGGCAGCATCACACGCAGGCAGCCTAAGGCGAACTTGAAGCCCGGCGCGAACGTCAACGCGAGCGGATGGAAGAAGGGTGATAGCGAGGAGGGAACGCCAGCTGGTCACGCGCCTCCCCATCACGGAAGCGGCAGTAGCAGAAATTCACACAGCCAGGGTGCTGCGCCGGCCTTTGGGAAGAGCCTGGCGTCGAGGGTGTCGGAGGTCAATGGGGCGATCGAACCCTCGCCGGACCCAATACGAGAGCACCCCGAGGACCCGGTTAAGGCGTCGTTGAACGTGCTTAACTGGCAAGCTACGGGTGTCATCAACAATTTGCCTCCGCGACGGCTGTCGGACAATGCGGCTGAGAACAATACGCCGCGCTCTGCGCAAGTGCAACGAATCCAGCAGATGCGGCGCGATAGTACCGGAAAACGAGTACAGAGGCCAGACTACGATAGCACGCCAACTCTCAAGCTGCAAGAAGCTGCTGAAGTAGGCCGTGCCGCCGAGTTGGCTCTGCGGGAAGTGCTCGGGAGTCTTGAGGCGGCCAAAGCGAAAGCGGAGTCGGGGCAACTCTTTGAGGATGTCGACTTCTTCTCCCTGTCCTTCCCAGCCCTTTGTCTCGCCGTCTTGCCTGCGCCCTCGACCTTGTTCAGCTCGACACCTTTCCCAGGCTCTGAGACTTGGACTTTGACTCCACCAGGGCAAAAGCAATTTGAGAGTCTAAATCGTGTTCTGGGACAGCGGATTCAGACCGTGAGGAATGGGAAGATGAGTAACTTTCTTGACTCGGACGTGTTCAAACATAATGTCCATCTGCAGTCCGCCTATGAGCATTGGTGCAGGATGACTGAGCCGCAGCGGCAAGAAACCTGGACGCTAGAGACCCTTCGCTCCTTCTCGCGCGCCAATGAAGCTAAGGATCAAGCGAAGTCTGAGCTAGAGGCCGCACAAAACCGCGTTCGCCACCTCGAGGCTGAATACGACCGTCTGAGCCGCTGCCAGCTACCTAGAGAGTATCTGTTACATCCTCCGACTACCATGCCAGCGCCTGCGGCCTTGGTCAAGGAGATGCAGCATAATTCTCACCATCTTTATGCCCAAGCAGCAGCAGAGTTGAATTACGACGTCGATGCTCTTCTCGCGAAGTGGCGTACCGCAGTGAAAGCCACTCAGCGCAAACAGGCCGCACCCACCGCGTCATCCGCTGCCGACCGAAATCCTGATCAGACTGGACTCAGCCGAGGGAAGTCTGCGAGGGACGATATTATCGACTATGAAAAGCGCGGCTGTGAAGTTAGCAGCGCCGAAATGTCGGGTGACATGATCATGAATGGTGCTATATTTGGGGTCAACGGGGCAATGCCAAGACCTGGACCAGGACATGACATCCACGATAGCCCAGCCGATGGGCAGGTCAGGTGGGATTACGAGACTCCTGAGAATCCGGGTGCTGTCGTAGAGGATGAGGAGATGGCCGAGGGCTACGGTGACGAGGCTGTCGATGACGCGGACGAAGATGCTGAGGGTGAAGCGGATGACGACGAGTCTGGCCATTATGGACGACAGGGGAAGAAAAACGATACGGCGCTTGTCAGGCAGACCAGGTCAGGTATACGAGGGGAGAAGATCAACGGAGTGATGGGGTTGAATCCTCATGGGAAGAGGCCGCTTGGACCGACGCAAGCTAAGGGGAGGAGTGGAGGACCGAAGGTGCTGAGGGAACGGTGATCGTGAGATGGTATCTGCTTGCAATCGGTATCATGCTGAAACTTTTGGCTACTCGTGAGATATTGAGTACACTGGTCGCATCAAGTGCCTTGCTGCAATCATCGCAGATCTCCATGCATAGCCTCTATCGTCTCCTCTGCCGCGCTGTTCGCCGCCCGTGTCATGTTCATCCTCCACGCGCTCAACTCCACTACACCCTCTTCCTGCCAGAACACCATTTCATTAATCGGCAGGCCGCCATAACTTCCGAAATCAACATCTGTCAGGCACAAGTCATCGAAAATCGGTCTCTCGTCCTGGTTCCCTACCCGGTCCGAGACGGTCATGAGCCTCCATATTTCCCCTCGCTGATGCGAGAAGTCTTTGTAGAGCAGAGTCGGTTGGAGCTGAGCGTGCCAAAGCGCCATGGGTTCCTGATCAGCGTAGGAAAACTCGGGGAGGAGCGTGCTGAGGACGTCGGTGCCGTTGCTGATGAAGGACGTCATCTCTAGGACTTTGCCGGCGGAGACGGAGAGGTGCATGGAGGTGTTGAGCGATTGGTCAGTAGCGGCGTATGACCCGGCGTACGAAGAAGCTAGAGCGGACCAGACGGCGGATTCAGCGGCGCGGACGAGTGTAACGGAGACGATCTCTTGTAGTTCTTGCAGGACGCCGTACTCGCTCGTCACGAGTGTGGTGATGCCCAAGCCGTACTCAGGCAGCATACTAATGCGAGAAAAGTAGTCCGGTTCGCCTCCTGCTTTCGTCACGAACGTGACGGGTCGCCTGCTCTCTTCGAGAATTCTATCGGTACGGAAAATCTCGAACGGCATGCCGTAGAAGTTGTGCATGCCCATAGACCACGATGCTGGCATGATCCAGTTTAGGCCTTTTACGATCGCATTGTAATGCGTAAGGATGTATCTCAGGAATTTGCTCAAGTCGCTCGAGCTGCTGTAAATCCCACCGGTGGGTCGATAGACACCCTCGTCGATGTCCCAGTAGTACTGCCCTAAAGGCAAGACCGCGTGGTCGTCTGGTGGTGTCTCGAGAGAGGTGGACGCCATGTTGAGCGGCTTGAAGATGGCTTGGTCAATGTACTCGCTGTAGCTCATGCCGGTCACGTTCTCCAGCACGAGGCCGAGCAGGACGAGGTTGACGTTGCTATACGTACTCTGTTGGTTCGGTGCATACACCGGACTCCGTCGCTTCAGGTCATTGAGAAGCTGGGCACGAGTGCAGGGCTTGTGGCCTTTGTATTCGTAGCAATCAGGCAAACCTTCTTTGCTTACGGGCGGCAGACCTAGCTTCCACGGCTCGTCTATCCTGTTAATAAGATCACCTTGGGCCATCTCGCGAGGGATACCGGAGAGCTGGCTGGCCATGCTGCGGAGCGTGATATCGTGCCATGGAATGGTGCCGGCCTGTTTCTCTGCTAGCTCAGGGATATATCTCGATAGAGGGTCATCCAGGCTGAGATTACCGGCTGCGTGTTGATACATAATACCCAACGTGGTGAAAGTCTTAGTTATGGACGCGATTCGATATTGGCTATCGCCGTCGACATGCTTGACGCCGAGGCGAGTGGCATTGTGTATGCGCGCGGAGTGGTAGTGCGTCCACAATGTCTCCGTATTGGATGTGATCTCGACGGAGAACGATGTCTTGTCGTACTTCTCGCCACCGACTATCGCTTCAAGCCTGTCCGTGATGAGATCAAGTGCAGGTTTCAGCTCAGCTCCGTCCTTCCAATCTGGCACTGGGAAGGCCGGCGACGGGTCGTAGCATTTTGCTTCTACCGGGGATAGTAGAGCGCTTGCGAGGGCTATGATTATGCTCACTCGAGCCATTGTCCTGGTGTTGCCTTGCCTGTGCTTGCTTGGTATCCACCGCCTAGTGTTTACGTGAGATCAGACTTCTTGCTACTACCGGTGTTGCACGCAAGACGCGCATCCATGGATGTCTCTCGATTGGGCCTACCTCCTAATCGCGCCTCGACCAGAGTCGAATCCTCCCTACTACGAAGTATAGCCTGTTGTGATGTGGATGCCTTAGGCATGGATTCTACACCCTCTTTTTGTGCTGTCTCATTTGTACAGTCTAAGGTATAGAACTCTTTATCGAACTAATGCTCTAACAGATTCTCTACTGCTGCTTAAATGTTCTTAAAGAGCCGTACTAGCGGTGGTAGTCGACGAACAGAGATTGGTAGGGACGTAATAGGAGACTCAAATTGGCCAAATCGTTCAAAGTCTCAAAACACACTTTGGAGTTCCTTCAGTTCATGCACACCCGACCTCCACTATATTGCCTTGGCCGCGGGGTTGCTGTGTTGGCCCGGGGCAGGTGTGAGATTCCTTATCACACAATTGTATCGTCTCTTCCCCGCCCCTACAGTGGGTATTGAAAGTCCGCTCGCTGATGCTTGCGTGACTTTGGGGACCAACAAGTCATCGAATGCTACAGCACTCGCAAGCTTATCCGTCCAACCAGGCGTACAGTACGAACATCGCTACAGGACTGCAGAGCGAATCAGCCGAGCTGGAGGGGTCGCAGCATGCGGCGGCGGCGCAGCAGCAGACTTCGGAAAACCGAACCCTTCAAAGCCGCAGACGCATACTGCATGGTCATATTGACCTTCATAATTGGCTAAATCTCTGACACATTCCCGGGCTGAGTCGTACCTCTGCCTCCAACAATTTTCGATGACACTATGAGCCAAGATGCCTTCAGTACTTGGGAACTTCTGATCACGAAAGAGCGCCTCGATCTCTTCCAAGTCATCGATACTGTCCAGATGTTCGTAAGGTTCGTGCCCTGTCATTATCTCGTAGATAGCACTCCCGACGGCGAAGAGGTCAGAGTGATGATCGATCCGCGTGGGATGCCGTGGGAGGTATGCCTTTGCCCCTTCCAAACTGTACGCATGGTGGACAGTGCCATCAGGTGCACAGTATTTCCCTTGAAAATCGCCAAGTTGCAAATCACATTTGTCGGTGATGAAACAGTTTCTGGGACTGATGTCACAGTGGAAGACTTGCATGGTGTGGATGTAGTTCACAGCTTCTGCGAGCTGTCGCGACCACTTCAGTTTGTCCCGAGCACTGCATGGGGTCTCCTTCAGGAACTCACGCAATGTGCCATTCGCAGCTCTCCCTAGGCGCAAACCTGCCGGGTCCAGGCCGTAATACGGTAGTATTCGTGGATGGCTGCCGAGGATCTCGTAGACGCCGGCTTCGTGTTCGATAGCTGTACGGTCCTCGGCGACGAGCGGGTACTTCAGCACTTGATCGTTTCCAAGGTCTCCAACGAAGCTAGTACTACCAGTAGCAAGAATTGCTCGCACTCCGGGTGGCAAATATGACCATATGACTTGAGGCTCGTCGTTCGACATTCCTGCTGTCTATAGCTGATCAGTGAGCTGACTCTGAGACCACACTTCTCAAAAGTATAAGTACCTTGACCAACAAGATGTTCCGGAACTCGAATGGCTCCTGCTGAGTTCGAGAACACAGCACCACGTGATCCGAATGGAACGATGCTCTTTCGATCTCCCTGATTTGCTAATTTTTGCCTGTCCGAAACTCCGTGGAAACGTGCCTCCGGCCTTCGAGGTGAGGAAGTCGATCTACGCTGCAAGTCGATCGCTTGCTGGGCTTTGGCTCTCTGAGTTCTGTCTTGTTAACGTCGGTTTCTCCTGCGGCAGGGGCAAAGGGCAGGGGCCGAGACTCAGACCAAGGTGGAGTAAGAGGGAGGGCGACCGACAAGAGGTCGAAGTACGGAACGCAAACGTGCGGGCACGATGAACAAGGACGCAGGTGCCCGTGCAGCGCTTGGAATGCTCAGTCATAGTCACGTGGTCCGGTCTGTCGCATGCAGTCAATGCCAAGTACAACTGCGTTGCCACATGACCCGAACTTGGGCTTTTGCAGTCATTCTGCTGGTCGTTCCCGCCCGCAGCATTGTGCTCTGTCTTAAAACAAGTACAACGCAGCGCTGCGGTACGAAACTGGGGCCAACACGCATTACACGCGATTCTTCATGAGCGCGTCTTTCGGACGCTGGAATTATTCCGCCGTGCACCATCGGGCCCCGTTCCATTCTTGTGATCTCTCACCAGTCATACCTTAAGCTCATATCGATTAGGGCCAGAGTTACCTCGCATAGCGCCGGCGTCGCGGCAACAACATACTTCCAAGGGTCGTGTTCCCCACTGTCCAAAGGCAAACAAGGTGGAGACCACACACCAACACCGCCGAGCAGTCGCGTCCGAGATCACACCTAATCGGACGCTGAGACTGTTCATGATTGGACTCGACTGCAGGATAGCCGGGGCAGCTAAAGTACCTAGGAGCATTGTGGGAGTACAGGTCTATACGAAGTCCATGTGTACCGCTGGACATAGCGGATGTCGCGTGGCCAGTCATACACTTCCGCTTCCCGTGCACGTTCTTGGGTCCCCCTCTCCATAGCGCCTAGACTTAGCTCTTGAGCTTGTTGGTTTGCTTCGTCCGCTTCGTCCGCTTCGCCTACACCGCACACCATCATGTGTGGACGTGGAGCCGACCACCCGATGAGACATGTTGTGATATGTTCGTTACTGAACGGATCAGAAAGGACACCTGCAACAAGATGTCTGGAAACCTACACAGGAAGAAAAGTCTAAACGGCCACACCATAGCGGAGTGAAGGAGCACAATGTCGCCACAGCGCTAGGGAGACCACATGAACGGTGCATGACCTGAACCCTTCTCCGGCTCGCGTGGCTCCGGTGGGGGCACTGGGGGAGGATGCAGGGCGGGATGCTGGAGCCGGGATGTGGGGGATTTTGGGGTTGCAGCCGAATTTACCACCAATTGGGCTACGACCGCGATCCTACGCCAACCATAAGACCCCCGCCCCCCCAGCTTCCTATCATCCCTGACCTCGTTCGACTACACCTGCTACTCCATCCTCACTCGTTTGGAACGCCGGCCATACCACAAATCTTTCGACATGGCAGCCGATTCCGACAGCTCGACGCGCGATGCGCGCAACTCCGACCCCGAGGTCGACGGCCTCAAGGAAAAAGATATGCTTCACACCGAGGTGACGGCCAGCTCGGATCTCATGAACGAGGCCTACCTAGGCGAAAACCATGAGCACGAGGTCGGAGTGTGGCAGTCAATCAAGGAGCACCCGATGGCTTGTTTCTGGGCCTTTGTCTTTTGCTTCACTATCGTCGGTCCAACCATCCTAGATGTTCACACGATGAGAACGAGCTGACTGTTGTTTAGGTCATGGAATCTTTCGATATGTTCTTGAACGGCAACTTTGTCGCGCTTCCTGCTTTCCAACAGAGATATGGTGTCTACGTCGGCCCCGGCCCTGACGACTACTCTATCCCGACCAAGTGGCAGAGCTCCCTCTTCCAGGCAGGTCAGGCCGGTGCCTTTATCGGGGTCTTGTTAGCAGGGTATGTTGCAGGGTATTAGTTATCAGTGGCATAGGCGATGGCTGACTTGTACTCATCAGGCCCGTCGTCAACCGACTCGGATACCGTTGGACTACTATCATGGCCCTGATCTTGATGAATGCCACGATCTTTATCTCTTTCTTCGTAAGTACGACTGATCCTCGACGCTCGACTCAATCGCTAATGACAATGCTCCAGGCCGACTCGCTCACCGTGCTCGTCATCGGCCAAGCTTTCGAAGGAGTGCCTTGGGGCTTCTTTATAGGCTGTTCGCCTGCATATGCTTCAGAGGTGGTCCCGTTAGCCCTCCGAGGAGTTTGCACAGCAACCCTGCAAATGTCCTGGAGCATTGGGAGCATCATCGTGGCAGGTGCAACCTATGGATACAACCAAAAGGACACCGAGTGGGCATGGAGGGCGCCCATCGCCCTGCAGTGGCTTTTCCCAGTAAGCATCTTTGATCTGTGAATTATGCTTGCAGCAGCTGACTGGTGCAGACTCCTTTACTGATTCTCGTTTTCTTCGCTCCCGAAAGTCCATGGTGAGTCTGAACTTGATCCTGATGCCTTACCTGTTGCTGACCATCACACAGGTGGCTTACTCGCAATGGTCGTAAGGAGGAAGCCCTGAAATCCATCAGTCGTCTTGCTCGCAAATCTACAAGCTCGGCAAAGAACAACGAGGAGACCTTTGCTATGATCGAGCGGACGATCGAGATCGAGAAGAAGTATTCCGGCACCCCGAGCCTTCTCGATCTGTTCAAGGGAGTGGACCTGAGGCGGACTCTCATCACTTGTTTGATCTACGCCTCTCAGAACTTTGCTGGCAACCTCATCGCCAACCAGGCTACGTACTTTTTTGAGCGTAAGTCATTGTTCGCACACGATGCAGGGTCTTGCACGACTGACACTGCTTCCAGAGGCTGGCATGACTCCCGATTTCTCATTCCAGCTTAACCTGATCACGACTTGTTTGCAGTTCGTTGCAAACATCGGCTCATGGTTCCTGATGGCTTGGTTCGGTCGACGCACAATCTACATATACGGCTGTGGGTTCAACTGCGCCATGCTAATCATCCTCGGTATCTGCGCCTCGATCGACCAGAACAGTTCAACCAACTATGCCCAGGCCTGCCTTGGCGTCATCATCTCTTTTGTTTACGCTGGTACTCAAGGACCTGTTTCATATGCTATCATCGCCGAAGCGTCCTCGATCCGGCTGCGTGCTCTAAGCACTGGCGTTGGTCGTGCTGCATACTACATCGCCGAGATTCCTATGATCTACCTTGCATCTAGGATGCTCAACCAAACCGGTTGGGATCTTGCTGGAAAATGCGGTTACGTTTGGGGAGGCACTGCATTCGTTTGCTTGGTTTCAGCGTAAGGATCCCCGCACCACCTCATCTTTCCGCGCTGCTGAGAAAACCTTACTGACTTTTCCAACCAGATACTTCGGCCTACCAGAGTTCAAGCACCGCTCTTACCGTGAGCTCGATATCCTGTTCAACCGCAAGGTTTCTGCAAGGAAGTTCAAGAGCACTATCATCGACGTCAGGGACAACGAGTAAAGGAAGGCAGATCAGTATGGCAGCATCTTCTCGCTTTCTGGGCTTATACTGCGCTTTCGACTAAACATAAGCCACGATGTCAGTTCGACAGAAGCTGAGGGTTTGGAGGACCTGCTTTGCCTCCAGAAGATTAACGCATACATGACATCGTCGTGCAACTTCCCTTGAAGAACTACATTTCAGACTTCCCATTCATGGTTGGCTTTTCGTGCAATAGCTTCCCCTGCGTAAAGCAAGCGGAGCTACCAGTCTCGTCACCAGGACAGCGCCTCCAATGAGCCATGTTTGTCGGAGAAAGCATCAACCCTTGAAGGGAAGACGCTTGTGGAGGCACTGTACGTCGCTCTCTTTCGCACTTTCCGCAGCCACCTTCCAGAGAGCCCCCTCTCCAGCTGAATCGTTGGCATTGTTGCCTCGTTTCTATGATCCATAGCACCCAGAAGACTACCCTCGTACTTACGAGCGATACTGTCTGCACCTAAGACATGACATCTTTGTGGGTTGTTCATTTGCGCATCATGTCACCGTGTCACCTTGCAGACAGTCGGTCCGGCTGAGCTTGATGACGCAGGAATCGTACGAGGAGCCCTCGGACGCTTCAGACAGAAGCATATGAGCGGTTGGATCTACTGACGTCTTTGGCCGGAGGTATGGCTTCAATGATGATACATAAGCCAGGGTGGTGGCTGCTTCGTAGTGGATACACTGGCTTGACTGCTAGAAGACGTTGGAGATAGTATGCTCCTGCATGTACTGCATTATAGCGTCCTGTCATAAATCGGTCAGCAACGCGGTGAGTATTCAGAGATTGTCAGACTCACCCAGCTTTTACACTCATGAGTGATACCCCATCCGTCAACAGCGAACCGGCTACCATCCGCCTCGACTCTCGGCCACTCCACGGTCATGTCCCCAGCGCACATCAGCGCCTGCCGTATATAGTCAAAGCAGTGGAAGACATGATCTTCGCCGGGCTTCAGCAGCAGATCGTAGATCTCTTGCCAGTTCTCCTTTCCCAGCATCGCCTGAAGCGTGAATGTATGTGTTCGAATGTGCCTTAAGCAGTGGAGTTCATGAAACAGCGATATGTCGTAGACTTCGCCTTCGCTGGTCGGCTTGCCCGGCTGAAGGTCCCACTGCTGGCGAGTATTGTTGGCCAGGAGTATGAAGCCATCACCTTGAGGCGTGAGGGCTGCCCAAGCCTCGTCACTTTCCGAACTCGAGCCCGCTGCGAAGCGTTTGTTCTCTTCGAAAGTGACTCTGGTCTTCTGTATCGATGGTACGGGTGACAGAATGCCGGTGTCTGAATTCTGGTTCCAAGTGTTGTTGCCGACCAAACCTAGCAAAGCAATTACTGCAAAAGCGAGAGCGACACTCAAAATCGTAACGTAGCGTTTAAGTCGTCGATGGCTATCGCTAAGTGCTCTGAACTGCGTACCAAAATCTTCCGACTCTTTGATAAGCTGCTCGTCTTCCATTGTGCTGCGTTGGGAAGGTCGATTGTCGAAAATCATAGAAGAGTCAGGTTGCTCGCGGTTCTGGGGGTGAGTTGTACTGGTGACCTTTTCTTACTAGGGATAGTAGTCTAGACCGATGGGGTGACAGTGTATGGGATTTCTGCTCGGTAAGAATCAGGGGAAGGTGTCCTCGAAACGAAGGGCTACATCCTCAGTTCGTGTTACACCTCGACCAAGCCTCGGATGTCACACGCTTCATACATCTTCGATCTGACCGTATCGGGCACTTTGCAGGTCTTGTGGTCATTTGATGCCACCAGACTGGGGCGGAAAAGAGATCACGCCAACATGATCTGCGCGCGATGCTGGGATGTCTAATCCGCTGCTCGCCGTTGCTACCTAAAGACAAGCCTCAATTCTACACAAGACTCCGAGTATTTCCACCGTACACGCGGTAGGACAGTCTCGCTTTCAGACGCCCAGCATTTGCCCGGTGTTGTGAGGGTGAAGTTGAAACGGGGCGGTGGAGATGGCTCGAAGGTTGTTGCCGAGGCAGCGGACAGCCAATCAGCAGCGAGCTTTCAAGATCCACAGATCTGCCTCGACGCCAGCGTGGCCAGGTATCTGGCTCACTTCAGGGCTCCATATCGAATAGAGGGACTCGCTATGGCTCACCTTGTCACCGTTGCAACATAATGACCGAGGTACAAACTTGTGGAAGCTCCGTAGTCGCATGACATGACATGAAGTTGTGCAAGATCTTGGTTCATGCAGACTGATCGATATGTCCGTCCATGGTAACCATATGCCCATCAATCACTTGGGAAAATCCACGGTGCCAGATTTGGCAGTCTACAGTTGAAGGCTGCGTTGAATGATACAGTCAACTCGTGATGCAAAGGAGGTAGCCTGATCTCGTGCTTGTTTCATCTGCGGCAGGATCCTACTACATCAGTATCATCAAGCCTCGGGCGCCATCCTTACCAGCGGGTGAACCAACTTCGAAACGACATCTGGGAACAATTCGTCATTCACCTCAGACGATGAGGCAGGTATAAGAGCGAGCCTCCAGTCTCCCCATGAGTACCTTTCCCCAAGCATCAAGCGCTCTCAATTCCAGAATTACAGTCGACAGTCTTTTCCGTTAGACCTGGTGTCTATTTCATTCTCTTCAGCCGCATACATCAGTCTTTCAGAAAGGACGCAACAATGAAGCTCAACGGAAATCTGTCCTACCTGCTTTACGCAGCGTCTCTGGCTCTCGCCGCCCCAATGGAGAAGCGTGCTGGCACGTCCTACGACGGGGGTAAAACTGCTAACGACATTACCGACGGAGGTACGAGAGCGTGTCCCTCACAGTATGAGACCTGCATGACTGATCAAACAAAGTGTGCGCTCCGGTGTCGTTCATCTTCGCCCGTGGCTCTACCGAAAGTGGTAACATGGGCAGCACCGTCGGGCCCGCACTCGCCAAGGCCCTCATCTCCTCGCTCGGCGAAAGCGGCGTCGCCATCCAAGGTGTCGACTACGAGGCCTCGATCGAGAGCAACATTTCGATGGGCAAAGAGGGCGGTGAGCGAGTGATTGCCAGACGTCTTGTGGGGTCACCTTGAGACTGACACCTGAAAACAGGTCCCGAGATGGCCAAGCTCGCTAAGCAGGCGCTCAGTAGCTGTCCGAGCACGAAGATCGTCCTATCCGGATACAGCCAAGGAGGGACAGTCAGCCACTACGCTGTCAAGAGCGGCGGATTGAGTGCTGACGACGTGGCTGCGGCCGTCCTGTACGGAGATCCTGAGTACCATGACTCTGTCGGTGACTTGCCAAGCAGCAAGGTCAAGGAGTTCTGCGGTATGTGTCTCTACAACCTAACCCATTGAAAGCTACAGCGTTACTGACAATCCACGACAGCATCTGGTGACGGTGTCTGCGAGACGGGCACTTTCTCCATCTCTGCTGCTCACTTGAGCTACACGAGCGGTTCCGACATCGACGACGGTGCCAAGTTTATCGTGTCCCACACCGGTGGTGGGAGTGCGACCTCTTCCAGCTCGGGCTCTACGTCCAGCGCTTCATCTGCCAGCTCCGCTAGCTCGTCCGATGCTTCGTCTGGTCTGGGCAGCATCTTCGGCTCTGGAAGCGGCAGTAGTGGTGGCCTGTCGGGTCTTTCTGGACTATCCGGTACGTCTTCCTCCGGGCTAAGCGATCTCCCAAGTGTCACAGGATCTAGCGGTTCTAGCGGCCTCGGTGATCTGTCAAGCCTCGGTGATCTGTCTGGCTCAGCAAGCAAGTCCAAATAAAGCGGATCGAGCAAGTCGACCAGCTTCTTCGGAATGCTCATCTGGCCATGCCGTCCGTCTGTTGTTCTGCTTCAAGTACAGTTTGCTGATGGATTTCCCCAGGACCATGAGATCGCGTGGAACGCGGTGATATAGTACGGGGACCTCTTGAGTCGTACTTCCATTCTTTTCGCTTCATGTAGCCGTCAATAACTTCATGCTGGGCATTCATCCTCTAAGACAAAGACACCGCACGGTATAGATTCCTTCACTTTGTACTGTCCGAGAGAGGCCTTGCTTCACGCATTCATCGCGCCACTCTCCGCGCCGATCTCTTCTACCAGCCGGTTGACATAGCACAAGCTTCCCTACTGTATCGCGCCTTCACCATGCGTGCTGTCATTCTGAACCTGCATCAGAAGTCGCTCATTGTGTCGGACCTTCAGACTGCGCTGTGATTGCATTTTAAACCCACAACTTCCGCACATAACCTGACGATTCACTACATCACCACACCGGCGAAGCAGAAGACCTTTTGGCCTAGTCACTACGACCAACAAGACTCTTATATGCCGGTCAAACTTCCACTCACTTGGTGTCCGGCATTCGATTTCAGGAGGCTCCTTCCAGGCTGAGTCGGCCTCGTATACCGCTTCAAGCTTTTCTAAACCAGATGCTATAGTGAGTCCCTGAATGCTTCTCCGAAGACATCGCAGTGTTTGAGGCACTCTTTGCGCCTGTCCACACGGTAGTCATACGAGAGCCGATCGTAGAGTGCGAGAAGCAATGCTAGCTACACCGGGCAAGTCTGTATACTCGTGGGTTGACAGTCGTTCGGTGGCATTAATGAGGTAGGTCGCATCGCGCTCTTGCGGCCTTCGTGGTGGAGTCGTCGCGAAGACGGTCAGAAAACCTTGTTCTGCAAGACCCGCTTTTACTGACTCGCTGATCCCCGCGGGTAGCATGAAAGAGTAGAACGACGTCGCTTTTCTGCCCCCTTATTCTACAGGAGCAATGTCGGGTTACGTATCAAAATGTTTTGAAGGCAGTCGAACGCCTCCGTTAGGAAGCAGCTGGTTACATTTGCGGGACCACAACCAGCAAGAGACTCTACCGTATTGCAACGGAATTGATAGCCGTCATCAGTCAGTAATCCGCATAGCGCAACGTCCACTATGTATGGCGAAACGAAGATCGGTTGCTGCTTCGCTCAAGTCGTACGCATTCTATGATCTTGCAGAGGTGCCTGTAAGCCATGGCCAGTCATCTCGTGGTGCCTTGTTCCTATTCTTGGACCATCTGACCGAACACTTGGAACACGCCATTGCAGATCATTCAGGCCTCAATTTACCTGATTGATGTCTAATCAGCTGGGCGTGCAACGCGAAGAAGATATATGATCGTCTGTTGGCGGCTTTCTCCCTGGCGCGGGTGGTGATCAGAAATATGGCTCACCTCATTCGGACGGCGTCAAGTGCTGAAAGATGAGGTACGTCCTTCGACCACTTGCCAAAGCCATGTACTGGTGTCTGAAGAGCTTCGGCTTGATCTTCGGTTCCTTGTTGCCGTGCTTGGTTGGCAGGAGCTTCGACGATGGTCTGGCCACTAAGCGTACCCAGGTGCCCACGCCATTAACGAGGGTATGCCGGCCGCGGGTCCCTGTGGTTGGCATTCATGATTCTTTACCGAACGTTGATTGTCACAACAACAATCCATCGAAAGGCAACAAGATGTTGTCCTACTGGTATTATTGCAGCTTACTGGTGGCTCTCGTTGATCTCGAGAGGTGGACAGTATGAGCTCAGCTATACCTCCGGGTGCCTGGGCAGCATCTATCTGCGTACTCATTTATTCGGCACTCTGCTTTAGCTCTACTGCGCTTCTGAGTACCCTGCTCATCGCGAATGGGGAACGCTTCACCTGTAAGACAATCTCCGTGCATAGAGGGTGAACCTCGACTGACCCAATGGCAGACGTAACACTTCTGCTTGTAGTTGTGAGCGTCACTTCTGCTGCCTCAATCGCACAGCAGATATACTACGCCTGTGAATGGCACACCATCCGCATCACTGCTTTGCAGCAAGCTAAGGCCAGCATTGACACGCCGACAATCGCATATGGCCCTCTTTCGACTGGATTTAACCTTGCGATGTTCGAGATCCAGTTCGTTGGTTATATGATCAACAGTGTGCTGATTATGCTTTGGGCAATGGCACTGGCCAAGGGAGTCTTCAACGTACGTTCCAGGTCACTAACAGGACAAGAGACGTACGTTGCCGCGTCGGTCAAAGTACTGGCTATCATCGTCCCTGGAATCCTCGTCGGCATCACGTTCACCGATGCCGTCAAGAACAGCGAAGTCGCATTCATGGTGTTGACTAATGTCTTGTGTAAGTCAGCTCTGTTTGGCAAGCAGTAGCGCATGTTACGCTGACTCTTTGCAGTACTTGGCGCTCTCTTCATAGGCGGCATAACGATGATTGCAGTTTCCATCCGCTATGTCTACAGCCGGCACCTATTTGCCAGCATTCAAGATCCCAGCAGCGTTCTCAACTCAACCGCCACCGCTCATACAAGCCAGCTTGCTGGGGGAAAGCTAAGAGTGGACAAGACTCTTCTGTTCCGCTTCGCCATCCTTTTTGTCATCATCAGCGCCTTCGAAGTCAGCTTGATCAGCTGTGAATTTATGCGTCGCGCGAATGCACACCAGCTGGCTCAACAGGGGCATCCAGACTTCACTGTCTCCAGCACAATCAGCGAGATTCTGGAGTTCATCCCGGGCGTGACAGCAGGATTGCTGGCGTTCCTCATCTTTGGAACCACGGCTCACTCTCGTAAGAAATATGCCGAGGCCTTCAAAGCAGTTAGAGGCTGGCGGAGGAGACCCTCTCCCGTAAAACATGATGGGAATATGGAATTCTGGAATACGCTTGGCTCGGAGCTCACGGTTGGCGGCTTCGACCGCACGCTCCATACAAGCGGGAGAGGAGCTAGGAGCATGGAGCTCTACGGGAGTCCGAGACCGGCGGTTAATTCAAGAGATAGTGCGATGATACAAGATGGAGATGGGAGGCAGACTGTGACAGCCGGTTCGGTCACGATTGCACCAGACCCGGCAGTCTTGCGGAGTCAGGGCGTGCGGCATCCATGATATAGAGTACGTTGTCATCAGCCGCCGCAGACAACGACTTTACATCAGCTTGCAGGCCTACTATTTGGTAGCAGATCTACCCATCGAAACTCACTGGGCCTCAATGGCACTGGCTTGGAGTCTTTGGCATAACCGGTCTACATCATTGACGATTCGAGAATTATCCTACCCAGATGAGCTTACCAGAACGATCTCGAGGCCTAGGAAGATCCACTAGAGATTTAGGACGTTGGCTTATATCTGTTGCGAAAGGGAAGCGGAACAGTCTTTGCATGTCCGAAGGAAATGTCCTATGCTGCTGCTTCCACTGCTAAATAGAACTGTTAAGACTCCCTGGGGTAACATACCGACGAGCACTGCGCACAGCAACTGTCTCGAAGCGAAGCGGATCGAAGTCGATTCCTCCAGCATCCCGGGCACCTCCAGGCGACACAGACAAGCGAGAACGCTAGCTGCTTTGAGTGGGAATACCGGGTTGAGACGCTAAGACCCGCGAAGACGATAAGGTAAGGTACCTATGACCTGTTGAAGAGGCATCTCAAGACCTGGCGATAGATGGTGGGTCAAGATGCAGGCCTGGTAGGCTTTGTCCCTTGAAGCGACCTCTTCAACTTCTCCACACAAGACTGCAGTCCTTCCGCTCCATAGGTGAACGACAGCGCCCTCTGGCGGCAGCAGAACAAGATCATGGACCAGCACTTGGGCGCAGGCGAAGAGCCGACCAACGACGAGATCTCACGGCATCGCAATCTCCTCACCGACGTCAACGTCAACGTCGACAAGACTACCTGGGAGCGTCTTTGGCCCGTCATTGCCTGCGGCGCCGGACTGTTCTTTGATGGTTACCTCAACGGCGTCATCGGTAGTGTCAGCACAATGCTGTCCGCAATCTACTCCAAGGAATACGTCGACTCGTCTGCTCAATCCAACGTCGCCGCCATTGCATTTGTAGGCCAAGTAGTCGGCCAGCTCTTTTTTGGCTGGACAAGCGATCACTGGAGTCGCAAATGGAGCCTCTTCATCTCCACACTCATCGTCATCTTTTTCGCAATACTTTGCACGGCCTCTTACGGTGCTGGCGGATCTCCATACGGCCTCTTTGCAGCCCTCACTGCTTACAGGTTCTTTCTCGGCATCGGTGTTGGCGGCGAATATCCTGCCGGCTCCGTGGCATGTGCAGAGAGCACGGGTGAGTTGAAGGCGGGCAGGAGGCACACTTGGTTCATCCTTTTTACGAACGTACAGATCGATCTCGGCTTTGTCGTCGCTGCAATCGTGCCTATGATTCTTGTCCTCATCACCGGCGAGCATCGCGCGGGACTAATGATTGCTTGGCGAGTTTCACTCGGCCTAGGGATCATCCCACCTTTGAGCCTTTTGTACTTGCGCTTCAAGCTCAAGGAGCCTGAATCCTTCCGTCGTGGCACGATGGCGAGAACTCACACGCCTTGGCTGCTTTGCATCAAGTACTACTGGTTCCGACTCGTAGTCGTCGCCACGATATGGTTCTTGTACGACTTTTCGGCTTACTCGTACGGCCTGCTCTCCTCCCAACTTCTTACAAATTTGTTAGGATCGGACTCCAAGCTTTGGGTCTCATTCGTAAGTCTTCACAACTTCAATTGTTCTCAGGGTACGCAATCATCCTCTTGGACGTCGCAGTGACTCCGGAAGAGTCCATCCATGAGTGGAGTGCGCAGCGCCTGTCTCAAAGCCATCACCTCTTTGCGGAGGCACTGTATGGTTCACAGTCGTACAATCGTACAAGTCGCAAGACATTCTTGAATGGATGTTTCGTGATCAACGTAGCTAGTAGTAGCGCTGACTAGTCCTCTTGACAGGGCTGGAACACCCTCTTGACTTTTTTCTGTGAGTACAGCGACTATCCTATCAACACCTCGACGCTCAATCAAGTCCTAACTTTCACTACCAGACATGCCCGGATGTATCCTAGGCTCCTTCCTCTCTGACTGGGTTGGTCCACGAAACGCCTTGGGCTACAGCGTGCTGCTACAAGGCATCATCGGCTTCATCTTGGCTGGCGTGTACAGCTACGCAGCGCAGCCTCAGTACATCGCCGGCTTTGTCGTGATCTATGGCGTCTTCATCGCCCTCGGCGAGCTTGGCTCCGGGGACAATATCGGTTAGGCAATTGTCCCTGGATCATGATGACCAAGACTAACTAGTCTTAGGCTTGATCGCCTTCAAAACATGTGCCACCGCCGTTCGCGGCAAATACTACGGCATCGTTGCCGCTGCAGGCAAGACCGGCGCATTCGTCGGCAGTAAGACCCTGATTCTGCTGTACAACCACTATTACAAGGCCGGCGAGACGGCGAAGGCGGGTGCCTATCCATTCTACATCAGCAGTAGCTTGTGCATGCTCAGTGCCGCTCTGGCTCTCTTCTGCCTACCGCGCATTGGGCAAGACACCATTGAGGAAGAGGATGCAAAGTTCAAGGCCTATCTGGAACGCAATGGATATGATGTGAGCAAGATGGGCTTGAATCCGCTCGCAGGCGACGGTGGTGTTGCTGGGAGGGGTACTGTCGAAAGGGCCAAGGCTGGATGAGCGGCCTGCGTGACGTGATAGCAAGGCGTGGGCTTGTCCGTCGAGGGGTCTCCTCCACATACATCATACGGCCTTTGCGAGGGTCATCGTAACGGCTGTGGAGGGTCTTCATGGACAGCGCTTCTTTACTAGCTATGTCGAACAGCACGATTGCCCCTGGAATGGTCCTCAGAGACCGTCTAAAGACTCCATCCGCGTGCCTGGCCCATATTCAAATTGTCAGGCACAAGAAGTCTCGCTGTGTAGGATTCTATCGCGCTACACGATGCAGGTCACGGGGCCGGAGCAGGGAACTCGACGACTTCCCAAGAAATTGAGTTTTGCGATCTGGAAGCTGCATGCATCAAGGCAAGATACCGCCCTGACTCATCAACAAGCTAGCGCACGTTCTTGTAGCTCATTGTAGGTGCGTCGACAGAGGGACCGAGGTGTTCCAGCCAGCTGGGTCGGTTTCTAGTACATGATCGTGCAATATGGTGTCTCTGCCATGTCTTACTGCTAGAGAGAGGCGACTTGCACTCTCCGCGCGGATTGACTATTACAGAGGCGCAGTAGGGTAGTATCGTTCTCATCCGTCCAGGCTACGCGACCGCGGGTACAGTCTTCCACTGGCATGGGCAATAGAAGTGTACCCTGGGTAAGGTGCCTTACCTTGGCCAGTGATGGATGCGCGAACTGAGGCTATTTGCGTAGGGCACCACGTGCTATTATCATGGCCGTTGCGCAGTGGCAGTGCTTGATAGCGAAAGCGTCGGCCCTACACACTTGCATGCAGCTGCCGACGGGAGTCGCAGCAGCATGAAGTGGCTGAAGTCAAGCCATCGTTCGTCAATACCGCGCTAAGAGCGGCCCGCGGCTACTCACAGACTTGCACCGCCGAGCAGATGGCACCCTCACACATCTCCCGTTCTTCACCACGCACGGTCGACATGCCCTCGTATTGGCAACGGGCCTCATGGCCGGCGTCTGCGTCTGCTGGTGGGCGGGATCATGTCGAACATCCGAGCGCCCACTCGACTTAGCAACATCACATGGATGGCCACGGTAAGCAGACGAAGCGATGGTCGGTAAGGTATAGGTAGAAGAGGCGCAGCAGTTGCCTCAGCTCGCAGGCAGCTAGCTCCCGCATCCAATCGCTGCGTGCCTGAACCAACCCCGGGATGACTCTTAGAGCGGCGTCCTCTTTGCGTTTACCTTAGACAGGCCTCCTTACATTGACTCTTCTCTGACTGACGCCTGCCTGGCATTGACCCGCACGCACAGGCCATTCGTGTCGACATTGGCCCCAAGTCCTCAGTGGCTTAGGATATCTCGAGGTAGGTACGGTGGCCTGATGAAGTAGGTTTCCCTGCAAAGACCAACATGGTTGCCTTCTAAGCGGTACTGGCAAGGCGTATAAGTGCCTTGCTCCCTCCGCCTACCTTATGTTCCCACTTCTTCCAGTAGAACTTCATCAGCACTACACTACTGCTACTATTCGGCGCCTCACATACAGCAGCGCCCTCAGCAGCCCAACTTATCCTGCCACCAGTATATCTTCTCACCGCACTGGCGCGGAAGTACTCTGGTGCCACGTGACCTGACTCTGCCCCGACTTGTCAGTCCGCCAGACAGCCGCCACCATGCCATCTCAAAGCCGAACGGAGTACACCACCGTGGAGGTCAAACCGGAGAAGGTCAGCTCGAGGTCGAAGACCGCTCCATCATCCCCGGGCTCTCCCAAGGCAGTCCGCTTTGCCCCTTCCGTCAAGGCAGAGCCACGGGCGCTCAACGCCGCTGAAGCATGGTCTCTCTACCATTTTGAGTGCCATGCACGGCAATGCCACTCCTGCTACAATCCACTGGAAGTCTACATCGAGGGGCGCCGCCTCTGTGAGACCGGACACAGTTTGGCCCAAGACGTCGCAGAGCATGTCTGCCGCCAAGAAGGCATGACCTTCAGCCGGAAGAAGGACAACCACAAACTAGTCAAGCTGGAGATGCCAGCCGACTACATTCAAGTCGCACAGCTTCTGAAGTCCACGGACCGCGCCATCCGCTCACCACCACGGACGGTGCCTATGGTGAGCTACGACAGGACCTATCCGGTCACCGCCCGGCGGACATCGCAAGAAGCGGAGGTCGAGCGGCACCAGCAAGCAAAAGCCATAATTGAGCCTGCTTCCTCTCGACGACGATCAACGCGAACTACGGCAAAGCACCAATCGACTCGTCACTCAACTACTGTTTTCGAGGACGACATTCAGCCTAACGCAGCCATGAAGGAGCCAGAGCAAAAAGAGCGACGAGGGTCGCTGTATTACGAGGACATGCGCCGGCAACGGAAAGAAGCCTACAAGGTGGAGATCCGAGAGCCGGAGCGGAGGGAAAGGGAAGGGCGGCGGCGTGAGCGGCCAAAGAGCGAGTACTACTTATGATGGAATACGACCGCAATGTTTTCTGTCGCAGTATCTCAGTATATCAGTATAGCAGTACAGCGAAGCACTTTGCTAAACTCACTTCATGGCTCCAACTCGTACGAATTAGTTGTTAACGACGTTTCCTTGACATCAACGCAGGGTATCGGCGATGCGCATGTAGTCACGCAGCGTAGCAAAGTACCTGGATACCCGTGATCACAGTGTCTACTACGTCTTACTAACCATGCCCACCTAAGGTACCAATCCACAAGGCCGAAAAGCCCTCGGCAACCCGAGACCCTAGAGCCGACGCTAGCCGGAGATCGGCGTAACCCCCCCCTCTCTTTACTGCCTCCAATGCTCGCGTCGAGAACGACGCTGAGGATCTAAACGATACATGCAATGATCACTCGTACTGTGTGCCGACATCGCGCCCCCAAAAACCCACATCCAGCGCGCCGATGGTACGCTTCGCACCCACCCAAGGCTCGTCTAAACATCCCGACGGACTATTCAACAACCCCTCTACTTCACCATACCTCCAAAGCCGCTCTATCAAACAAGGAACTCTCCACCGAAGCTCGCAATGGAACCACCAGCCGCATCAATCTCTTCCAGGCAATCAATGCCGCTCTCGCACATGCACTCCGTTCCGACCAGCGAGTTCTGTTGTTCGGCGAAGATGTAGCCTTCGGTGGCGTGTTCCGCTGCTCGATGAACCTCGCGACCGAATTTGGCGATGAGCGCGTCTTTAACACGCCGCTTAGCGAGCAAGGGATTGCTGGCTTTGCCATTGGTGCGGCGATGGAGGGTATGCGGCCTGTGGCGGAGATTCAGTTTGCGGATTACGTTTATCCTGCTTTCGATCAGATTGTCAATGAGGCAGCCAAGGTGCGGTATAGAGCCGGTGTCAACGCAGACGCTCAGAGCTGCGGTGGGCTGGTGATCAGGATGCCGAGTGGCGGCGTAGGACATGGGGCTTTGTACCACTCGCAGTCTCCGGAGTCGCTTTTCTCACATATCCCGGGTGTGCGGGTCGTCATACCCAGGTCACCCGCTCAAGCCAAAGGTTTGCTGCTGAGTTCGATCGCCTGCAATGACCCCGTCATCTTCATGGAGCCTAAGATTTTATACCGGGCTGCTGTTGAACATGTCCCAGCGGAGCCGTACACACTCCCGCTAAGCAAAGCGGAAGTACTGAAAGAAGGCAAAGACGTCACTATAGTCTCCTACGGCACACCGATGTACACGTGCCAGTCCGCCCTCGAGGCAGCCGAAAGAGACTTCAAATGCTCCGTGGAGCTCATCGACCTGCGCACCATCTACCCTTGGGACCGACAAGCCGTCATGGCTTCAGTCCGCAAAACAGGCCGCTGTATTGTAGTGCACGAGAGTATGGTCAACGCTGGAGTAGGGGCGGAGGTAGCAGCCACGGTGCAGGAAGGTTGTTTTCTCCGTCTCGAGGCGCCGGTACAGCGCGTTGCTGGCTGGAGCACGCATGCCGGACTGGCGTATGAGAAGTTCAATATTCCCGATGTCGCGAGGGTGTACGATTCTATTAGGGCTGTACTGGAGTTCTAGTCGTGCTTCCAAGATTACCGCGTGATCCGGCAGAAGGATGACCGAACCAGTTCGCATCTGTCAATCCTTGATGCCACATCAATCCTCTCCAGGCTCCAGCTAGCGACAGCCAAGCAAGATCACTGATGAGGAGCGAACTCCCGCAGTCCCATCGGCCGAAGCATTGATGGAAGCACTCGCACGACTGACCGCGCTGCTTCTTGTTAAGAAGCCCACCGCAAGTGCCGACAAGGCACAATCAAGGTGGTTGCCAAGGGCGTGAGCCGAGGGCGAGGAGGGATTGCCAAGGGCGGTGAGCCGAGGGCGAGGAGGGATAGCCAAGGGCGGTGAGCCGAGGGCGAGGAGGGATTGCCAAGGGCGGTGAGCCGAGGGCGAGAAGGGATTGTCAAGGGCGGTGAGCCGATGAAGTACACTTTGTAGGCCGCAGCCCCATCGACCGAGGCAGATGGAAGCCACTCGCACGACTGACCGCGCTGCTTCTCGGTACTAAGTAAGAAGCCCACCGCAAGTGCCGACAAGGCACAATCAAGGTGGTTGCCAAAGGCTTGCGCCGATGACGGGTAGGGAATGCCAAAGGCTTGCGCCGAGGGCCAGTAGGGGAGTGCCAAAGGCTTGCGCCGAGGGCGAGCAGGTGAATGCCAAAGGCTTGCGCCGAGGGCGAGTAGGGAAATGAGGGCGGGTAGGGGAATGCTAAAGGCTTGCGCCGATAGCGAGTAGGGCAAGGGAGATGTCGGGCGAGCGATTTGTCGATTGTGGGTGTGGGTGTGCGTATATGTGTGCGTATAGTGTAAGAGAAAGAGTGTGAGTGATCGGCGCAGAAGGATGCAGGCGGAAGCTGGAACCTGGGAGAATTTTAAGTCTGACTAAGCGCGTGTAGCGAGGATACCTAGAGTGGAAGGAGCGACTCGCCTGCACCGCTCATGCAGGCCATACGAGTGGATCGTGTCTACCTGGGCAGGGAGGTGCCGACCTCACCTTAACTACCAATGGAAGTGTCTACCTAAACTTACCGTCTCAACCACACGCACTATATAGGTAATATATCAGGTACCTGGCTACCTTCCTGATATACATCCGCTGCCAGAAGGCCTGTCGGAAGCTGCCCGTGAAAGCAGAAGGCTCTCAAGAGACCAAGGTAATACACAATGTCTATGCAACGGTGTGTCCGCAATGAATGCATTGAGCCAAATACGTTAGCCTAAAGTGACGTTGAATACAGAGGGGTACCAACACATCTCTGCGGCAGCAATGCAACGATCAGTACGTGGGGCAACAATATTTCAGCACATCCCGGCTGTGGATACGAAGAGAAGCGAGTACACCGCGCAGCGTCAATTGCCTGGAGGCAAGATAGCACTCCTACAGTGAATAATCAGAGGACCTGTACAAATCAGCTGCCTAGGCGCATCCACTGCCGTATACATACTAGCCAGGGTAGATAGCCAGGCTGCTACGCTGCGGCAGCGGCCTCCAAGAGCGCCTCGTTCTTGCCTTCAAGATCGGATCCAGTGGCTCGCTCAAGTACCGTTACGAGAGCTCTCCTCTTCTTACCCGCATCGTCGTCGCCAGCCAGGTGTTTAGTCTCTAGGTTAACCCAGTGTTGCTCGATCAGCTTGGACAGCTCTTCGCCTTGGTCCGGCAAGCCCAATTTGTGCAGACTCTGCGCCGTCCGTCCATCTATAAACGGGAATCCGGCATCCCACACCCACTGTACGCGGCGGAAGAAGATGTCCAACCCGGTCTTGCCCAGCCCTTTGATATTATTTTTAAGCATCTCACGCTCCTTCTCTACATCTCGATTGCATTCCGTCCGCACCCTCTCCAACTTTGTGCCCTCACTGTCATTCTCGCCCGTGAATTTTGAGAGAACTACGTCGGCAATTTGTCCAATTTCACCAGCAGTCTTCTCCTTGTGCTGCGTGCGAGCATCCCACATTGCCTTTACGTGCTTTTCATCCCCCGCGTCCTTAACTGCTTGTGCGTTCGTGAAGTTATACGGATCGTTGAGAACTGTACGTATCGACCGCAAGCCCAAACGATGCGATATTGGGCGGCTGAGGATGACGGCGCTGAGGAGCTCTTCGAAGGGATTGAGCACGCTGGACGAGTAAGTGCGAATGTTCCCTCGGGTCTGAATATCTGCCGTCTCGTCGTCTGGACGGCAAAGGTCTTCTGCCGCAGTAGAGAGCATGAAGTTGAGGAGTTGTTGCTGCGATGGCTGGGCTTTCGGCGCACCACGGCCGCTCCGACGAGGTTCTTTCTGCGGTGAATCGGTCGTGGTTGTCGCCTTCTTGCGCTTGTCGCCTGCCTTTGCATTGGTCATAGGCTTTTCCTCTTCCTCTTTCTGCTCATTAGGCGCATTTTCTTGCTTGGCTTCTGTCTTCGCGGCCGGCGCAGAAGCCTTCGATGGGCCCTTCTTTGAGCCTTTCTTGGGAGCCATGCTTGAGTGAATGCTATTACAGGTGAAGGAGGGGGCAGTGGACGTAGAAAGGTTACGAGCGTAGGCTGCTGTACTCACTGTCTTGCCCCAGCCCCCTCCGTGCGGCACGGATTAGCTTTGAGCTTCCCTCAGGTATACTACCGTGTGCTTGTCCGTCGTGACGTAGTAGTAGTTCGTCCACCAGCACATGCATTTGGGCAGTCTAGCACCAATGCAAGGCGCAGGGAGTCGCCCATCGTATTGGCCATGCTAGACAAGACGCTGCTGCGCTTCATTGTGTGGAGTACCTGGGTACGGTATACTCGCATGGGACGACAAGATCTATCGTTGCTTGACCGCCGACGAAGCCCGTCCGAAGCTCATCCCGGATTTGGGCTGAACACAATCACGTGACTGCGGACTTTAGCGTGATTCACAGCGCGCGTTCTCGTTTGCGCTCATGTCTTGGCTTCTCTACCTTCTGAAGTACTGTACCTTATGCTTGGACGCAACATGCCAAATGGACCGCTCTCATCGCGCGACGTCAACGCAGAAATGGCAGATTTAGACTCCAAGAACGAGAAAGGGCCAAAGCGTAAGCGCGCCACAATCGATCTGACAGGCGATAGTGACGGTAGTGGCGATGAGGCACCGCGGCGAGAGGCGCAGCGAAAGGTGCGGAAGACAGCCTCGCGTCTCAATGATGAGCTTAGTAGTGCACCGGCGTCCGGGAGAGGGGCAGCAGGTGCTTATAGGACGCCCCCAGCTAGCAGCAACTCGCCGCCGTCAAGCAGTGCTCCAGGCGCGTCGCAATCAGACACCAATCGACGTGTCTATAGCCCGTACGATGTTCCAGGTCAACCCACACAGGGTACACACAGTCATGATGAACGCCAAGCGTGGCTGGCACGCGACGACGAAGCGGGTGGTGACCTTATAGACGAGATTGTGTCTTCTACGCAGAGCGCGACCGAGAATGACGACCTGCGACTGTATGGCGATCTGCCGACCAAGATTGTTGGCGTGCAGCACTATCGTGGGATGGCCTCCCCGGGCGAGCACATTCTCATGAGACGAGAGCCCGGCAACCCCTACGATTCCAATGCCATTCGCGTTGACAACGTCGCCGGACAGCAAATTGGTCACATCCCTCGTCGTGTTGCTCAGAAACTGGCCCGCTATATGGACAACAGATGGATTCTTGCCGACGGCCGCCTTGCTGGGAGCATAGGCGCATTTGACTGTCCACTTACGGTGAATCTATACGGTCCTGACCCTCAGTCACAGGCTGGCAAAGATTTAGTGGAGAAGATGAAGATCGATAAGCTACCGACACAGAGACAGGCGCGAGAGGAGAGGCAGCGTCTTGCCGAAGCACGCAAGGTGGCCGCGGGTGCTGGTAAGGGCGGCAAGAAGCCGGGCAGCAACCGAAGTTCAGAGTATGCCAATCTGAGCGCGCCTGGCACAGGCAGTCAGCCAATTATGGACGATCTGCTGGAGGCCTCACAACGCTTCAATCCGCGTTCCGCAGAATCGGCTACGGACCAGTACGGTTTGCAGGAGGAAGCGCTCGAGGGCATGCCGAAGGCGTCGAAGCCAGCGAGTATCAAGACTGAGATGCTGCCTTATCAGCTACAAGCTCTCAGGTGGCTTCTTGACCAAGAAACTCCTCAGGCCCCATCTTCTGCCTCGAAAGACACCGTACAGTTGTGGAAGCGGCATGACTCCGCTGACGCTTTTACCAACATCGCGACCAACTACTCTACGAAAGCGATTCCGGATCTCGCAAGCGGTGGTATCTTGGCCGACGACATGGGCCTAGGCAAGACTCTCGAGATGATCAGCCTGATCATTGCAGATGCGGAGAAGAATGGCAGAGGCACGACACTCATCGTCTCGCCTCTCTCGGTAATGTCTAACTGGAGTGGACAGATCGCCAATCACGTAAGCGAGGACATGGCTCTCAAGGTTCACGTATATCATGGAGCTGGACGTGTGCATATGAAGGCGGAGGACTTTGCGCAGTACGATGTAGTGATCACTACGTATCAGACGCTCGCAATGGATTATATGCCACGTGGCAAGGGTGCTTCGACCAAAGGACCAGAGGAGAAGCTGCGTACTTCAGGGCTCTACGGCGTCAAATGGCGCCGCGTCATCCTCGACGAAGGTCACACGGTCCGAAATCCTGCCTCTAAAGGTCATGCAGCTTGTACAGCCTTGCAATCTCGTTCCCGCTGGGTGCTCACCGGCACGCCAATCGTCAACAGCCTCAAGGACCTTTACTCTCTACTAAAATTCATCAGAATTACTGGGGGACTTGACCAGTTGGAAGTCTTCAATTCCGTACTCATTCGCCCGCTGAAAGCTGGAGATGCCTCAGCCACCTATCTGCTCCAGGCGGTGATGACGGCTTTCACACTTCGAAGGCGGAAGGAGATGGCTTTCATCGATCTGCGACTGCCAAAGCTAGAAGAGTTCGTCCATCGTGTCACCTTCACTGATAAAGAGAGGGAGAGATACGACGCCCTACGCGCGGAAGCCAAGGGCGTAGAGAGGAAGGTCGTGAGCGGGAAGCCGGGCGAACAGAGCAAGAATCAGGTCTATGCTCATCTGCTGGAAGTCCTGCTGCGCATGCGCCAGTGTTGCAACCATTGGCAACTCTGCGGCGAGCGCGTGACGAACCTCATGGCAGAACTGGAGACATCCGGTTCCGTCGCGCTGACGCAAGAAAACAAGAAAGGTTTGCAGGATATACTGCAACTGCAAATCGAAAGCCAAGAAGACTGCGCCATCTGCCTCGAGACGCTGCACAATCCAGTCATCACTGTCTGCGGCCACTTTTTCGGCTTTGATTGCATCGCCAAAGTCGTCGAGACACAGCACAAATGTCCGATGTGCCGTAACGAGCTCAGCGATGCCGAGAGCACGCTCGTGGGGCCGAGACACGAGGGTGGGGATGAAGAGAAAGACGAAGACCTCGATCTCACGCAAAGCAGCAGTAAGCTGGAGGCCATGATGAAGGTCCTTTCGGCCACGAAAGGCAGTGGCAAAGGTGAGAAGACGGTCGTGTTCAGCCAGTGGACCAAATTCCTCGACATTGTGCAGTCCCGGCTTGAGCGTGAAAACTACAACTACTGCAGGCTCGACGGGACTATGTCGGCAGGACAGCGGGACGCCGCCCTCTCTGCCTTCGAGCACGATGACCACTGCACTGTCATGCTCGCCTCCCTTGGTGTGTGCGCCGTTGGCCTCAACCTGACTGCCGCCAACCAGGTCATCCTCTCGGACACGTGGTGGGCGCCAGCTATCGAGGATCAGGCGGTGGACAGAGTCCACAGACTCGGGCAAAAGCGCGAGACGAGGGTCTGGCGGATGGTGATGGAGGGGACTGTGGAAGAGAACACGTTGGAGGTGCAGTCGGAGAAGAGGAAGCTGATGTCGTTGGCTTTCAGCGAGAAGGAGGGAAAGAGAGGGCAAGTGAAGCAGAGTCGTCTGAAAGACATACAGAAACTACTCGCTTGAGCGACCTAGTGGCGCCCAGGCGGATGATGATGGAATGTGATAAGTGGCTACTGGCTAATCCGAGATGGATGGTTCGGTTCTCGAAGCTTACGACCGTGTCGCGAGAGCTCCGTCGAGAGGCGTGTATAGTAGCTTAGACTCTGTACGGCGTATGAACTCATAGCAGACGTTTCTTCGTGTCTGTAATCAACACAGCTCGCAAGACGTACACGCAAACGGTGGCGGGATGATCTCGAGACGTGCAAAGGGTCCGACATAGGACGCCTTGACTGCTGCGCGAACGGTTCAATGGGGAAGTCATGAAGCCTCAAGAGACCTAGCAGCGACTATACATGACTACCCGACCTATCTACCCAGGAGTAGGTAGGGGAAGGTAAGGTACCTACCTATAGGTACCTTTTATGTAAGGCGTACCCGACTCGCAACAGCGGCCGCAGTCCCGCGTTGCCTGCCTCTCCACGTGGCCAGCACGTTTGGGACTCGGAAGCCTGCACCTTGGGTCCTTGGGAGGACGAACGTTCTCTAAATCCTCATGTTCGCGAAATCTTAGTCGATCTATTGGGTTGCTCTCAAAGCTTCAGAAACCCTTCTGACGGTGCGAAAGGTCTTCTCTTGTATCGTCCACGGCGAAAGCAGAATGACTGAGGCGTGGCAGCACGGCAACAGTGAGATTTCTGGTTGGTAGCCGACAGTCGTCAGGCCTCCCAAGCCCCGCATGTGGCTCGAATCCCCCGGCGGAAGGAGCAGAAGAGCGGACGTCAAGTGCCCTCGACACAATTGTGTCTATCTACCTACCTTACCTACCTTTACCTAAACCTCTTCTGCTGGACCTCGCGCAAGATCTGCCTTACTCGCTTTTCTGCCTACCTACACTCAACAAGACGGAACACATCTCATACAACAAATACATCCATGGCTATCGTCAGCCTCACCAGATAGTGCGCCGAGAAGCCACCATGCTGCGGACCTAAGCGAGCTCCACTCACACGCCGTCTCACTATCTGGCTTCAGCCCCGTGGGACACGACAGGCAGGCCCAGGCAATCGTAGCCTGTAGGCGGGAGGAGGCTGTGCGCTGCTCTGCACCGCCGAGTGGTAGGCCGCCGACGCCGCCGTCCCCTCTGTCACCATGTTCGTCCTGCCACCAGTAAGTACTCTCCAAGCAGTGACCAGCTTATCTCTCGCCCCCCTTCTGCACCTCTCTCGGTCGTTCATCTCGCACCCGAGCCTCCTGCATCGCGGTCACATGGCATGAACTTCGCGCTGACCTTCGCTCTGCCCCCGCGCTACCCCAATGGCAACCTCTACACCGGCGTTTCTGGCGGTGGTGGACTGCTTGAGACGAACAACATCCTGGAGCACCCCACAGGACCGGAGTACCAGCTGGTGGTCGGCGAGGGCACCTACCTCCTCCGCGATGACCTGCACCTAGCCACCCCTCCGCCGCACCCGAGCGATGCGCCCCAGCCGAACAACAATCCGCTAGCGACGACAATCGGTCCACCGACCGCGGGGACGAAGCTGAGTATCGCGGTGATCGCGCCGAGGAAGCCGCCGGCACAGAGTCTGTTTCGTACGCAGACAGTACAAAGTACACGGAGTGGCATGCCACCAAGCATCCAGGAGGAGACGCAGAGCTCGGGAAAGAGCGACGGCGGATCGATCGCGAATGGTTTTATTGCGGGGTCGTACTACAGCGGTCAGGTTCCGGCGTTTGGGGACGGCAACCCTGCGCTCCAGCCAGCGCCGGTCAAGGGGAAGAAGGGGGAGCAGAGGGCGAAACCAAAGAATAATATTATCAAGTCGAACTCCTCCTTTGTGTCGAGAGTGATACCGCACGAAAGCCTGCAGAAGCGGCTGCAGGAGCGGTCACCAGAAGGGCTGCTGGCCTTCGCGAACATCAATCGCGCGCTCATTTGGCTCGATCTCTCGTCGGAAACAGCAAAGACGGAGAACATGACAAAAGTGCTCTTCACTAAGGCACATGCCGTATGTCACGATATCAACGAGTTCACTAAAGCCGCTACGCATCTCGACGTGATATTGGGCTTCAACAGCGGTGACATCATTTGGTACGAGTGCATATCGCAGAAATATGCACGGCTGAATAAGAATGGCATCATCAATGCGGCGCCGGTGTCGAAGATACTATGGATGCCTAATAAGGAGAATTTCTTCCTCGCCGCCCATATGGATGGGAGTGTTGTGGCGTACGACAAAGAAAAGGAGGATGCGGAATTTGTGGCTGAGGAGGGAACAGAGAACGGGCATTCCAACGGCGCGGTCAAGCCAGCGACGAAGTTTCGCGTGCTGAAGTCAATCCAGTCAAGGAACCAGAAGACGAACCCAGTCGCTTTTTGGAAGATCTCGAACATGAAGGTGAACAACATGGCTTTCTCACCGGATGGCCAATTGTTGGCCATAGTTTGTGACGACGGCACTTTGACGATCATGGACTACATCCGCGAGCGCGTCCTAGACGTCTTCCGCTCCTATTACGGCGCCATCATTTGCGTCACTTGGTCACCGGATGGCCGGTACGTCCTAACTGGAGGCCAAGACGACTTAGTAAGTATTTGGAGCATCGTGGACTCTGCTCTCGTCGCGCGCTGTGTGGGCCACGAAAGCTGGATCACGGACGTCAAGTTCGACCCATGGCGCTGCGACGAGCGGAATTACCGTTTTGGCTCTGTGGGCGAGGACTGCCGGCTCCTGCTCTGGGACTTCAGCGTTGGCATGCTCGGGCGCTCTAAAGCGCTGTCTGCAAGGAATCGCGGGACGAGCGTCTCGTCTAGTATGCCTCTGGATCGGAAAGTCTCTCGTGCGTCAGCGGCTGAGGTCAGTAGGTTAAGGAGCAACTCTTCGCTCACGACACAGCCGGATGGGATTTCGGATGGTCAGACTGCTCCGCAAGAGGACGGCGAGGGCGTGTTGCATTCGGTTGAGCCAAGGGCGAGCACGGCCGTATTGCCACCAGTCATGAGTAAACAGGTCGACAACCATCCCTTGAGTTGGCTAGGGTTTGAGGAAAGGTGTATCATCACCAGTTGCAAGGATGGTAAGTCGGTCCTCTCCTATTTCTGCACCTCGTCTCTTTGCACTTGGTGAATGCGCTCGTGATCGTTTGCTCGCGCGTCTGGCCGGCTTCTTGCGTGCTGAAAACTTGCTGATCGGCTCTGCTGTTCGGGATTGTATATTGTCGGCCTACCGTTTGAGCTGTTGTTGTTTCATACTTACTGCTGACACTGGCGCTTTCTCTTGCAGGACACATACGCGAATGGGATCGGCCAAAAGAAGGCGCCGACGATGGAACCCAGCGGTAAAGGGAAATACCTGCTCAGACGCCTGCGGAAAGGGCATACCTCGTACAGCGGGCATGTGATTGTGGATTGTGAATGCACGCGGCGCTCGCCTCTGGTCGTCTGTAGGCTTGAGCTTTCTTGGAAGATGGTTTGAGGTCGCATGTTGCGCGTTGCACTGCTTTTGCGGGTTGCACGACGCGAGCACGAACGTTACCTCACGTATTATTACTGTCGAACAGCAATTGCGCGTCGGCGAAGGGAGCGCTCAACGCAAAGCTGTGTGCGCAGCATCGTCCTTGCCTTGCTTCCACCGTCCCTCCCAGCCCCGGCCTTATTGTAGACAGCCAGTCGCGAGAATTTTTCCTTGCGGCATGAGGCTCGAGGCGGGGGCATGTCGGCGGACGTGCACGGGAGCAACCCTGTTGAAGATCGACCTGAGTGTTTAACAGGGATGACGGGACAGCCACGCCGCACGTTTGCTAATGCCACTGATAAGGGAAGCTATATCGACCGGCCGATAACGGCTTTCACTACGGTCGTGACTGCAGATACTGCGTTCATGTGATGGAGTGAATGCGTGTTTCCAAGCCGGGTGTCGTGCCTGTCCTCGTCACTGATGGCGTGATACGGTTGACGCTGCCCGAAGTGCAGGTGAGGTGTTGTGAGCGAAAGAACGTCCACTCACACGTGACTGAAGTAAACGGTCCTTCTACGGTCAAGTGCGGCTCACAAGCTCTCCTTGCTGTGGCGCGTCCAATTCTATAAGGTATCGCCCATTAACAATTCGCCCGGAGCCGGCCCAGATCGCCCATCCAAACAGCGTCTTTTCGTGCCGACGCCGTGCGTGTCATCTGCTCTTCCGACATCTCTTCGCAGCCGCAACAGCGTGAGCGCCCAACGATCTGCGCACATCATTATTAGCTGCTGGCGTCAGACAACGGACCGAGTGCTAGTGAGCTTATGAGTGCTTGTTGTGAGACTTTCAGGCATCAGAGAAAGTCTCGTGCGTGGCGCGCGCAGGTTGAGGCTCTGCGGGTCTTGAGCTACTACTGCAAGGACAAGGCTGGCGGGCCAGCAGCAGGTCGTCCTTGTCTACCTTGACTTTTGTGCTTGCATACACCACACACCGAAGCTGGCATTCCGGTCGCGGTACGTCCGTACCGAAGTACCCAGCTTTTTATCCTCTGGAGCCACCGCCAGTGACGTCCCTTGCCCCCTCCCCTGCGAATCGCTTTCGTGACGTGGGGTCTGCTCCGTACAACACCCGATCCTTTTGCAGTGGGCAGGAGAAATAGACTGGAGCCAGCACGCCTGCCATGGTGGCCACACCGCGGACTGGTCATTCGAGCGCGCGGTCGAAGCCGTTCTTGGAGATCATCCCGGACACGAGGTTCATCGTGTTCAATGGCGGCGAGCATGAGGCGCAAAGCATCAAGCTCACCGGGAGGGTGCGCTTCACGGCGCCGGAAGCGATGAGTATCTTGAAGCCGAGGGTGAAGTTGGAGGGAAAGCGGAAGATCAGCTGGTGGTTTATGGGTGGAATCTCGGCGGGTGAGGTGGTTGACAAGAGGGTTTTTTGGAATCAGGAGCATAAACTGGGCATAGAAAGCACGCACAAGGTCAAGGCAGGACCTATCGAATGGCCGTTCGAGTTCGAGCTGAGCCCTTCGATGCCAGAGAGCGTGGAGGGGCTCAGAGAGACATACGTGGTGTATCATCTACACGCCGGCATCTCCAGACCGGGATGGAATGCGAAAGATATCCTGGCGCAAGAGCACATACGGATCGTCAGGACATTGGGACAGGATTCGATGGAGATGACGAGGTCGAGAGTGAATGCGGACATCTGGGCAAACAAGATCTCGTACAGCATATCGATACCAACGGATGCGATTGTGTTTGGTACGTCCATCACTGCGGACGTGGAGCTGTCACCTATCAAGAAGGGACTGCGGTTAGGCAAGATTGAACTACGACTTATGGAGACGGTCGTAAAGCGAATACAGGCTAGCGAGGTGCCAGACACAAGAGGGGACAAGACAAAGTCGGAAGAAAGCGAGGTGGCCAAGACGGACATGGACTTCCCAGAGAACTCTAGAGTCATGTACGAAGATGAGACGACCGATAACCCAACCATGGCGGACGAGATGTACAAGTTCAAGGCGACACTGCCTCTGCCCAAGTCGCTAAATGCTTGCCGGCAAGATGTCGACTCACACCAAATCAATGTCACGCATCGATTTAAGCTGATGGTTAACATTCACAACCCAGAAGGACACGTCTCGCAGCTAGTGTGCAGATTACCGGTCAAGATCTTTATCTCACCGAATCTACCTGTCGACGAGCGGAATGAGGTATGCGGAACCTTCACGCCACAGCAGGATGCGGAGATCAACAGCAACGAGACGACGTTGGTAGCTCCTCCGGAGTATGGCAGACATCAACTCGACCAGATCTTCAGCGGTATTGATGCGGCTGGGTACATGAGCCGAGCGGGTAGTGCTCCGGGTACTCCATATGGCTTCTACGCCCAGAGCCGGCGAGGCTCGCATGACAACGTTGCATCCCTCAACGGCTTGGCGAATGGAGACGGCGGCGCATCGCCGATTACCCATGGCAGTGCCGCACCACATATTCTGCATTCGCGCCTTGCAGACTTACAGGACCGCGGCCATAATCTGGGAGCCAACACGCCGGGCGTGCGGTTCATCCAACACAGTCCGTCAGGCGGTTCGTCGCCAGCGCCAGGCATCATCGACGATCCCTCGTCCGCTGAAGTGACGCACAGGTCAACGCCCGGCCAGTCTGCTTCCACCTCGAACCCGTACTTCCCATCCAACGGACACTTACCGCACGGCATCTCTCGAAGAACGTCAGACGACCACGTCCCGGATGACTCGCACCAACACAATTACGACCTCAGCACACTCTCACGCGTGCCGTCTTACGGCGCGGCATTGAGAACGCCAGGCACCGCTGCCCCTTTCACTGACGGTCCACCCAGCTACATTGATGCGACGAGCCGGCCGCCAAGCCCAGGTCTTCAAAGACCTGGACAAGCTCATCTCAGAAGTGGCGCCAGTACTCCGAACAGCGATAGCAGTCAGCAGACCGTTTCGGGAATGTTTGGTAGCTTGTCTATGGCTGCTGCACCGCCGCCAAGAGCTGCCCATCGGGATAGCATGGCTGAGAGTGAGGAGTCGAGATTGCGCTTTCTGAGGGCTGCCCGAACATGATCGAGCAACGTCGACTGCGGGCGCCGCTACTGGTTATAGACCCTTGGATGAAGCATAGGGCGGCTCTCAATCCACGATGGCTCGGCGTTGAAGGTGTCGGAGTTTTGTCTGGGATACACGGTATAGAGCAAGTGGGTAGCATTGAAGCACTCACGAGTGTAGGCGTTTGTGGACTGTCGAGACGGGAGGCAGGGCGCTTGGCGAAGGCAGAGAGTGTTCTCGACTCCCCTGGGTTCTCGGCTGTCGGTGGATACCATCGTTAGCGAGTAGGCATTTGTAGCATTCACTTCTTCTCTTTCGGCTGGATCACAAGTAGGGTTTCACTGACCATCCCATGGGCATTGCAATGGCAACGAGAGGCAGCATGTGAGAAGGCAATGGGTCAAAGATGCGAGCGTCGACTTGTCTTGCTAATCCAGAGGCGTCAGTAAGATACCTACCTAGGTATCCATGGATACAAGAGCATGTTCGACCCCTGACGCCACCACGGCGCATAGCGACTTCCCGCAGAACCGACTGGCAACATTTTCAAGGTACCTTGGATCAGGCGTCCCATACCCACACCTCGGTCTGTGACCTTCCTACGCTACCTAGGTACAGTGCCTCTGCGAAAGTCTGTCTGCTTAGCTTCATCTTCTCTGCGCGGAAAGATTATAGAAGAGGCACGATACGAGGATCTGACAGGCTGAAGGAACAATTTCGGAATCGAGAACGCTTCACGTCCTTCTCTCCACGGATAGCCTCTAGCTAAGGGCACTGTATAGTGCACGCATCCGAGGGAAAGCGATCCTACGCCTTAAGGAAACTTCCAGGTTCACTCGTTTCCAGGTTTACAGGGACAGGCTTTTGCGGAGGCACTGTAGCTTAGGTAAGCAGTTGTATTGTAGTGAGGATAAACTGGGAAGGAGCGACTCACTGGTCCCGCTTTTCCCGCTACCGCCTCATTCCGGCAGGTCCATCGAACCTTCCACAACCTTACACTCTCTGCACGAGAATATTTCTCACAGGCACAGCATGACTGAAGGCGTCGACTTCGAAAACACCTTCATCGGAACAGAGACATCACCGTATGCAACAATGCCTTCGCTGGACTCCTTGGCAACCGCCAAGCAATGCAAGCACGTAGAGTATCGCATTGGCTGCTGCTGCTGTGACGCCAGTGACATGCACCATGCTATCAAAGAGGTACTTCCACATTTTACACCAGCACCAAGGCATTCAAGCTAAGAATGAATAGGCGGAAGAACACGCCAAGAAACACGGGGACGAACACAGTGACTACTTGACGTCCCTTGCGCGACAAGACATCTCGCCCGACGACCGCGCGCAATTCGAGGGTCGAGCTGAGAAGGCTAGACAGCAGCACGCGGATTGGAATGGGCGCTCAGAAGGGCTGCGTAAGTTTCGAACATGGCTCGAAGCGCAAGTCAACGCCATCTGTAGCGGTGAGGTGTCCTGTACAATACCAAGAGGCTGGCCTTTACTAACGGACCGCAGTCACTGAGCCCCAGATGATGACGGAGGCATTTGAGGCAGTGGCCGTCGATTGCCAGAATCAGCTCAAACAGATGTGGCGGGATGCGTTTGGCACCGATATGATAGACCTACAACCCGCGAGTCCTAACAATGTGGCCCAGAACCAGACACTGGATATGTCAAAAATCCCGGCAACAGCAGACATGTTGGTCACTGAAGGCGTAGGATTACAGGTATTCCTCAGGAATACCAAGAATTCGGAACATGCAAGCCCCATGCAAGCAGTCGGAAGGACGGCTGGCCCAGCGATGATGAGCTACGGCCGAGCTCTTCGGATGTTTGATACGCCAGATGCATCAAATATACCCAATGAGACAAAGAAGGGATCAGACGCGAACGTCTCGGTCAAAGACGCCAAGGAGAGCTGCACCTTGCATGAAGACAAACCAGACCCAAGGACAGAGGAGGAGTTTCGGGCGCAAGGCGATTCGCAGGGTCGGTCCACAGCTATCCTGTCTAGCGACGAGCAATGGGCCCTGTTCAAGAGCGGCAGATTCCTGTCGCACACTTCTATCCTAGCGCGCCAGTATGTCAAGCTTGTCAAAGACAAGAAGGCAAAATTATCCAACGAAGACGACATTGCTCATGGAAACGATGACACTTCTGCTGCAACGACGAGCCCTGCCGCCGAAACTAACGAAGGATGGCCAGACGTCGAGGAGCTCGACTGGGCGGGCTTTACGAACTGGGTGCAGCGCTGTAAGGACACGGACAAAAAGTTTGGGAGCCAGACCCTCCCGACATGGCAGAAACAACGAACACAGCGCGTTGAGACGGTTGTCAGCCGGCTAAAGGCATGGCAGCCACCCGCTGATCTGGATCTGGGAGAATCGCGCCAGGGAGATCCAAGGGTTCACTACCCGCACGACTTCTACCCGGTCGATATGAGCTACAAGGAATTGGGCATTACCCCTTCCATGAACAAGCGAGCGCCTCCTCCCGGCTAGCACAATCAGCTTACTCACAGCCTATAGAAAAGATCTCTCCCTCGGCGAAAGCTTTTGGAGCAAATTTACTCACCATCGGCGCAACCCTTGGGCACCATAGGTTTGTGTACATGCATCAACAACATCGTTCCTTTCTTACATTCATGTTGACGACGACACGCCGCAGTCACTACTGCCCTCTGCCATATTAGCCCGCTGTGCACCATGGCAAATCGGCGCATGGTTTGGCACACAGACAGAAAAGCTACACCACCACATCCCTTAGCCGGCGACTCATGCTTTCAAATGATTCATGAGCACAACGCATTTATGATTTTGCGAATGACCCGTCAACGTAGGCTGGCGGCGCTGTACACCTCAGACGCTGGCAAATTGGCACTTCTTTCTCCTACACACTCGCGCTGGCTCCGTGACTTCGTAAATTCTGCCACGGCAACATGCGGCCATCCCAGTCTGATCAGCTTACTGGCACACATCACAGCCCAACGCGTCAAAAGGAGCGTCAGGGCGAGGAAATGAGTACAAGTAGAACGTGCAATAGCTTCTCGTCAAGTAGCCAAGGCTGGTGCCTCATCCAACGAGACGTCTCGCTGTTCACGGGATCAGCAGGCCAACTACTTTGACACCGATCTACCTTCCAAGAGCTTTTACTACGGCACCTAATCGCACAGAGATCTCGACACCCAACCTGACACCGCCCTTACTTCTCAGCCTTCCCATGAGGATGCTCTCGCTCACTCTTTCCCGCCGTCTGCTGCTGCAAATCCTCTATGTGCGACTCCTTGTCCGCCGGCTGCTCCTTGTCAGCATGCAGCGAAGCCTCGGAGCTCGACGACAGCTCCTTGCGAGCGTCCTTGTTGCCTTTCATCTGCTCATTCTTGGCGTGCTCGACTTCCTCCGGCGTCTGTGGCTTGTCTTCTTTCAAGCGCAGGCGGGCTGCATTGACGAAGTGCCGGGGCGCTGATTGCGGTACGAATGGCGACCGAATGGCTCGAGACGAGGCGGGTTTGAGGAAGGCTCGCATGGTGGTTGGTGATCGGACTGGATTTGAAGGTGGATGGGGTTCACTGGTAAGTGTTAGGGTTCATTCTACATGAAGTAGTAGGAGCAAGCAAACTCACGCTCTCCGGGGTATACTACGTTCTATATGCTTCCGTCTTGGGCTCTCGATGAGATGCGACGATGCGATTAGGAGCAGACTGTTTGTGTAGGTACCTATGGTAGCGTGGCCGTAGCACAGTAGCAGTCCCAGTCGTCCGCGGACGACGGGAGCACCGAGGTCAAGCACCAGACGTGACGTAAAGCCACTTGAGCCAGTGCGTCTTTAGTGACTTCCTATTTGGGTTAGATCCAAACAGACAGAGTCTTGATGTGAATGATATGTACTGCTTTTAGTGTCAGCTCACGGTACAGACAGTTGACTTTCTTGTCTACTGGGTATGGTATCTTTGATCTGAAGTGGCGGAAAAACGCTCCGCTATGTCGCTTCGTATACTGATACAAGGACGAAAGTTGACTCCATTTTCTGCCGAGCACACTCTCTGGCTTGGTGGACGAGAGTAAACGCTCCGGTACGTCGCTCTATGGACTTCTTGGAGCTACGGCCTCCAGGGGAAGGATCAAACCCTCCTGTTTCTTTGATACAGTGTCTCTAGACTTGTCTGCTAGTGGAGACGCTATGGTATTGCAGCTCCTTGGGCTGCCTATGGCCACGTTTTATAGGGCTACTGCATAGCCCATAGTCATGGTCTTCTCCATGCGTCGCTCCTTGACTGTCTGTGACTCATCCGCCCTGTTCCAGATCTTACGTGTCGACGACGTGAGTAAGTCCAGTAAGGGTGATGGAGGTTTCCGCTATGTTCGTCGCAACGATGAGCTCTCGACCCAACTTTCTATTCCTTTGGGCCGACGGGATGAAATGCATAGCGAGGTCTCGCTCGTTTGCCGACATCTGGACTGACAGCGGGAAACAGTCGAGGGAAGCGTCCGCATTTTCGTGAAACCTGCGCGCAGAGAGCGCGGCTTGTATTTTCTTTGGGATCTTTGCGGTGTCACCAGTGCCAGCAGCGAACACGCAATCGGCAGACAAATCTTAGACAATGTAGGACGCATGATATGAGAAGCGTGCTTTCTGTGATACGAAAGCCAGACACATGCCTACAGCGTTCCAAGGCCATGACAACGACTACTACCAAAGGCGGATCGCCGGTGGGAATTGATTGAATGACAGAGCAGAATTCGAACGAGACGACAAAACCTCTCTCTCCATCATGTGATCCATAGTAAGGCAATGGCTGCGGTGCTCTGTAGTGTGTTGTTGTAGGAAAGAGGAGAAAGAGTATCATACCGTTCGCCAGATGAAGAATTGAAGATGAAGGCACAGCGCACAGACCAACCCTGAGGCACCTCGTCGAATTATCGCCCGCTCTCTTTGCCTACCAAGACGGATTTCATCACTGACGTCGCAGCCAGTGTCGGCGTCCAAGCATGGGCAAGTCCTCGAAAGACAAGCGAGATGCATACTACCGGCTTGCCAAAGAACAAGGCTGGCGCGCCCGTTCCGCTTTCAAGCTTCTCCAGCTCGACGAAGAATTTGACCTCTTCAATGGAGTTACTCGGGTCGTAGATCTATGCGCGGCGCCCGGAAGCTGGTCGCAAGTCCTCTCGCGCGTGCTGATCCAAGGTCAACAGGTCGGCAGAGCAGCGTGGGAGGACAAACGGTACAAGGAGCTTCTTCGCTTGCGGCAACAGGGATCTATCGTGGACGACAGCGAAGAAGAAGCACCGACTGAAGCCAAGCCTAGGAAAGATGTCAAGATCGTGGCTATCGACTTGCAGCCTATGTCGCCCCTTGAGGGCATCACATGTCTGAAAGCGGACATCACTCATTCTTCGACCATTCCTCTCCTACTTCAAGCTCTGGATCCGGACTACGACCCCACGTCTTCATCTATCGAGGCTTCCAGTCCGGTGGACCTTGTTCTCTCAGATGGCGCCCCAGACGTTACTGGCCTACACGATCTAGACATCTACGTCCAATCGCAGCTGCTCTGGGCAGCGCTAAATCTGGCACTTTGCGTATTGAGGCCCGGCGGCAAATTCGTGGCCAAGATCTTCAGGGGCAAAGACGTCGACCTGCTCTATGCGCAGCTCAAGGTCGTCTTCCAGAGCGTCACAGTTGCTAAGCCACGGAGTAGTCGGGCAAGTAGCGTGGAGGCTTTCATTGTCTGCACAAACTTCCAACCTCCAAAAGGGTTCAAAGCGAGCCTCGACAACCCACTGGGGGCGGGGCGCAGACTTGAGCAGTCCTCTTCTACGCACGACAATCTCAACGGTAGTCCTCGTACGGTCAGAGACGACGGCATAGTAGAGCTCGATATGGACACTCAATCAGCTGAAGATGCAGCAAGCGACCGTCAAGGCTTGGCGGATCGCTCAACCCGTTGGATTGCTCCTTTCCTGGCCTGTGGCGACTTAAGTGCTTTTGATGCCGACGCCAGCCATAAGTTGCCTGAGGGACATGTAAGTCTGGATCCTATACAGCCGCCTACCGCACCGCCATATAAGAGAGCGTTGGAGGAGAGGAAGAAGATGGGTGGGGCTTATGGCAAGGTCAAGGGAGCGGGATGAAGCGTCAAAGCTTAATAGAAGTCGATTTGGAGTGTCGTCTTCGCGCCTGCAGGCGTACGGCAATAATGAGCATCTGCGCGAATAGCCCGGCTCAGCAGCAATGGGTGTCGAAGCGGCAGTAACTTCTCGAATCTCAACCACCGATACCGACGGATGAGAAACTTGCCGCGGCGATCGCATGCACGAGAGGAGAGGCACGCGAACAAGACTGGTTTGCAATACTGACGCCGCGAGCATAACGCCATATGAGAGCAAGCGCGTGCGCACATGAAGCCGTCACCGTTGGCTCTGGTACAGCTTGGCAATGGATGGAGCCACTCCGGCATGTGCATTGCATTGTACCATGGAACGCTATCAAGACCAGGCTTTGCAGGGATTGCCATGATGCAAGTAGTGCAATCGCATGTAACTGAGATGACTGATAGTCGACGTTCAGGACGGGTCTGCCGGCGAAGCTCTCTTCTTGGGTGCTTCTCGGCTCAGGCCCCAGCAGGACTACATTAGAATTCATGAGACTGCATCGCCACCACACCCTCACTAGACGAGCTTTATGCAACGATCATCTCACCAAGAATGACATTCGGCTCACAGAGTGGTTCCACCTTTGCGAGCGTATTGGCCGCATCAGGCAACTGCAGTAAGCGCGCACAGCATCAGCATCGCATCAGCATCAGCATCCGACATGCGCGACGAGCTACCCACACATAGCATGAACGCCTGCGGTGGCCGCTCTTTATCATTTCGTCTACCACACTCGCTCTCATTTAGCGAGCGTCCCGGTGAGTTCACGCCAGCACTCTTCTTCCCGAAATTGACAGCTCCACCAAAGCCACTGCCGGCGGCTGGGCTTCTTGACTTTCGAGGCTGCCGTTGTACCGCTGCGCTATTGATTTAATAATTGCCCGCGAATCTGTCAAATGCTTGAATGGATGGTATGCCGGCGCCACGAGAATGATCGTTGATGGCATATTGGGCTGTGAATGTCTATCTCTATGTGCATTCGCTACGTCGCGAATAGGTGATACTGGCAGTATCTGCCATAGTCATGACAGACAACCCGGACGATACCTATCGTTAGATGTCTTTGTCCTCTCAAGACCTTGCGAGCAATCATCTCGGCTCTACAGTAGGTGGACGACAGCAAAGTGGCACGCCAAGCAATGTCTCTTGATCAAGCTGGTCGCTGCAAGCCTCTGTAGCCCAGCCCTGCTTTCTCAGCACTGCTTCAGCGCAGGTCGATTCTGATTTCTCAAGCCCCTCGCGTCCTGCTGACGGACGATCGTTGTTCCAATCGGGTGACAGAAGTGTGGAGGTGACCTTGCAGACTGCACCACAGCCTTACCTGGCCGTGCAGACACTGGCGATTACTAGACAAACTGTACCATACTTGAAGTGCAGCAGTCAGGCCATGCCGCAAGGCTCAAGTGCTGTTCTCGAGTAGACACAGCGGTGACAGATGGACCAAAGTCCCAACAGTCACAAGAGGGTGAATAATGCGAGGTGCTCGGCTGTCTCAGAGCGGCGGCTATGAGACCAATCCCGATGGCTGTCGCTTGCATCAATCGCTGCAGTCAACCTCTGGTGAGCTCTACGACGAACCAAGGAGTCTTGCAAAGACAGCGATCATTGTCAGTGCTGTTCTGCATTCCGAGTCCTCGAGAGCCTGTGAAGCGCGGTCGTTGTATCATGAGGACGCTCCTATCTCTGCGTCAAAGAGGCCTCCCTCAAAACCGCCAAGAAAAGACACCAGCCTGCCACCAACCACGTCCTTTGAGTCAAGCAGATTGCAGGTTGGAGGAGAGAGGATCCTCGTAGCTGTGGCGACCAGGGCCGTCTGATCTTCACCCAGCCGTGGCGTTAGCGTGTCGGAAAATGCACAAGATCCGGCGCCAGCGTCCGTGTTTAGAACGAGTCTTGCCCGGATCGGGCGTTCTGTCTGGCAGATACGAGACCCTCTGCGACGGGCACCGGTGGGCTCGCCAGCAACACTTTCCTCTCGTGGTTAGACGCCGCTTCTGCCGACCGCCTTCGTGTCAAGAAGAAGGTGTGTGATGAACAACGGCTCCAACACAAGCAGCCGGGCGCCGATGGCGTTGGCTGGCTTGGCTGAGCGCGGGCGTCGCTAGTAAATTCAGGAGAGCCACACCTCCCCCGGCGGACCAAGGTATCGCTGTACAACCCTATAACTCACCTGCCTCCCCAGTTTCCTCCATTGTTGCTCCGCCCAGCCAGGTCACATACGCACGCCCGAAAGCAGCAGTAGCAGCAGTACTACATCTCTGTACTCCGTGCACACACTCGCTCATTGCCAATCCTTCCATTCTCTAGCTCTGCATCTTCCGCCGTCGTACACGATCCCACCGGTGACCAACCTAAGAACGACACAAAGCACACCAACGAGAATCCAACAAGATGCACGCCTTCACAGCCTTCGCTACTGCGGCGCTCGTCGCCGTCTCGTCCGCTGACATGTTCAAGCGCGACGACGCTGCTTGCATGACCCAGGCCGATGCCCAACAGGTCGCCGACAACTTCCAGACCCTGATCGCCGACTACGATGCGACCGTTGCTGAGAATGCCCTGACCGTCGACTTCCACGACTACTCCGACTCCGTTAGCGAGCTGATCAACGCCGGCTGTGCGCTTCCTCAACCGGTAAGCCGATGACCTGCCGCGCAAAGAGCCATCCATCGATTGGTCCATACTGACAGCCACATCTCTGTAGCTCGGCGAGGCCACCTTCACCAGCCGTGCATCCTTCATGGCCGCCCAGGGCGCTCAGCCACCCATCAACTTCCAGCAATTGAACGTCTGGTACAACTGCGACACCGTCTTCCTCCGCTGGAACGCCGACGACCTAGTCCCCGAGCTCGTCACCGGCATCATCGTCGGCGAGTGCGTCAAGAATACCAACACCTCCTCTTCCCAGCCGTGGTTGATCCAGAGCCTGTACTCGGAATTCAACAGCGGCGCCTGGCTCGTCGACGTCGGCAGCTTCGTTCCCACCAACTGCTCCTCATCCTCCTCCAGCCGCCGCATGCTCCGCGCATAAACACCTCTGTAGAAACGAAACGAGGAAGACGTCCTTCACTTGATGTCGAAATAGGCGTCAAAAACGGAATGCTCGATCACGTCCTTCATGCATGCCAAGGGCTTTTGGACTGGAATGGGGGCGCTTTTTCACACCAAAGCCTAAAGTAGCTCCGGCGAACTTTTTTGCATTCTACAGCATACCCTAGGGAGGGCAAAGGGTGAGGGCTTGCGATGTACAGAATGATATATCCACAGATAGCATACCTTTTTAGCGGTTGGACACAAGCGCTCTTACGCGCTTATGTGTTGACATGATACCACTTGTATATTCGACTATGTGTCAAGCAGACACCAACACTTCCATCTCCATATCAATCAGTGCCTTGGTTTTGCTCGACTTTGATGAACGGACATCAAGAGGGCGCGAACTTGTATGATCGCTGTCGTAGTCCTTTCCCAAGACACCCTTCTCGGTATGCCACTACCGTCGTTGAAGACTGCCAGTGGAAATAAGGTGACTTACCGAGAACTCATCGCATGCAGGATAGCAAAAGCGCAGAAGCCGGAATCTGATAGACACACGTTTCTGTACAGCATCTTATAATCCATACAAATGCGACACAAAATCTAGTTTCAATGCTTTGGTATCGAGAAAAGCTCACATCAAATCGCAACATCTACCAATCCAACGCCCAGCCCAATGCCATCCTCTGCCGCAATGTACAAAGATCCGGAAACGACCAGTCCGTGATCCCTTCGTCGTCTTCCACGGCCATCTAGTAGTTGATGTCAAGCTAGAAGTTTTGTTAGCAATGCCGTCGATCCTACTTCATTGCAGATAGCTAACGACAGCACTTACAGTCGTAACATCCTCAATAAAGTGCTTCTCACGGTAGCTGCGCGTAAACCACAGGTACCACGGCACGACATAGGTCTTGATCGTGTGGCCTAGCCAGCCTGCATCGGAGACGGTGCTGACGACGCTCTTGGACTCCTCGAACGCAACCTCGATCCTGCCTTTGCGGAGCTTCTCGTAGGCGTCGAAGGCCTCTCGCATGGTGTTCGGGCGGCCCTTTTCCATCCACCGTGTGAGGCAGCGGGAGAAGAGGACGGTGTCTTCGAAGACGATGCCGGTGGATTCGCCTTGCGGGGGCATGGCGTGCTGGAAGGGAGGTGGTTAGTAGGTGCGTGGCATGTGGGACCAGGGATATTCAACTCACAGCAGCATCGCCTAGTAGCATCACGCGACCCGTGGACCATTTACCGTGCTTGGAGAGAGTGTAAACAGGCCACAGGAAGAAGTCCTGCGCTTTCTCGATTAGAGGCTTGATGCAAGGGATCTTGGCATCGCCAAAGCGATCCAGGAGCTGTCCTCTGGTCTTCTCAGCATCCGCGCCCTCGCTCTTCCAGCCGTCTCTCGATCCAACATCCGGCACCTGCATGAGCCCGCCGACGTAGACCGAGTCGCCCTTGGAGCTGTGGTAAGATGTGAGCAGCATCCCGCGACGGGCGAAGTTGATGGCTGTGCACTCGAAGTGGACCTTGAAGTCCTTGTCAATGGGTGCGAAGCCAAAGGCATTGGCGACGCCGGAGTAAGTGGCTTTGCGCTCAGGCTCGACGTGCTTCAGACGTGTGACGGAATGAATCCCATCGCATCCCATCAGGAGTTCCGCCGTCGCCGTGTCGCCGTCCTCGAATTGCAGCGTCACGTTGTCCGCAGTCTCGTCAATCTTGATCGTCTTCTTGCCGCATGTCATTGTGATGTTCTCCTGCCTGCTCACCTCCTCCAGGACGCCCTTCAGTGCATCACCACGGGTAATGCGAAGCGCCTTGTATGGAGGGTTGCCGATCCCCTTGCCCTCTGGTCCTTGGAAGCTAGACTCTGCGAGCTTGCCAGAGTAGACGTCGAAGACTTCGAGATAATCAATCGTCCGACCATAGTCTCGTTCGCGGATAATGGGGAGTGCTCCGAGGTGGTCGAGCATGCGAAGGGCATTGGGTGTGAGGTTTACAGCACCGCCGATGGTGGCTGGCTCGGGTCTGATCTCGTAGATGTCGATCTTGGGCACTTGGCCCTTGGGCGCGAACTTGGTCAAGGCGAGCGCGGTGGTCAGGCCGGAGATACCACCACCAAGGATGATGACCTTGAGGCCATCTGGAGAAGCTGGAGCCATGGTGGTCGCAAGGGTGAGAAAGGGTATGAATGAAGACAAGGACAACTACCTGTTGAGCACGACGCCAGTCTGCCGCAGTGGTATACTTCACTGAAGGAGAGCACTACGACGCAAGAATAATGGAAGCTGGATACAGGTAGTAAATGTCGATCCCGGAGCCACTTGGCTCGCGCGTCAACAGATTGCCGTAAATAGCTGCTTCGGGGGCCGGCGCGCTGTGCACCGCTTGACCGGCCAGCTGCTGACTGGATGGGAGCACCTTGAAGCACGATGGCACAGCTGAAGCTGCTCCAGCTGGCTACGGCTATTCTACGAGTCTCTCGACGCACTACTACCCACCAGCTACGATCTACGAGACTGTCAGAAAAGCATCGATGGCCGACTGCCGGCAACGTCATCAATGCATTTGGAGAGCCCTTTCTTTGTAGTAGAGAACAGACTTTAGGAGCTTTACTCTCTATACGACTGTGCCCCTCCAACTAGACGTCGCTTAGTCCTAACGGTCTGTGGCTGACAAGCAGCGGCCGACTATAAATACTTCTGCCGTCCCTGCTTCCGCAATCAGTTGGCCTGCTCAATTCGTACTCTAGATTGGTACGCTCTTGAGTTGCTAGAAGAGTTCTCTCTCTATCCCACCGATGACGACGCTGTCGGAAGGAAGCATCGCTTGCGTAAGAAGGGACATTTGCCCTGTCTCGTCGAGTCGGCGTCGAAAAGCTCCGGGAAACGGTGAAACGGATCGAAACTTCACTTCCGTCGGTACGGCGGTCTGTTGTCTCACACCTCTGATGCCCCAGCTTGCGAAGTGGGACTTGTTTCGACGTTCGAGATTCATTGCGTTGCGCTGGTCAGCGCCACGCCAGCGGCCGCTGCGATCCCAACCCTGCCATCTGCTGGCAAATTCGCAACGTCAGATAGACGAGCAGCTTGCTATGACCGTGTCAATAGTATTTCTTCCTAGCACGAACAATGGCAGACAGGAGGGCTGTCGTGGTTAGCTCAGGGGTTGTCGCCATGGCTGCCGATCGCGTGTCATGATCATTCTACTGGAGGCAGCCCTTTTGCTGAGTGCGGACTGTGATACGGTTGGTCTACTGTAGTGCTCCATAACGCTTCCAGCCCTAGCGCGCATCTCGCTTAGTTGTCTGCATGGCGCGTGCGGATCATCTGTATCGGGCATTTACAGATCCGCGTGGTGAAAGCTTGACTGCGGAAGCAAAAAGTAGTTCCCCATCGATAAATGAGCACGTCGTAGCGCGTACAGCCTTGGTCTGTAGCATGACAGAATCCTTCCTAATTGGCCTCCTCGAAGGTTGTTGGCTTCATGTTGGCGCACCTGGGTGATGAGACTGTCCGTCATCCGAAGCGGATCCGATCAGGAAGATGTTCGGCAGGGAAGAGCCGTTGCAGCCAACCTCACTTCCCAGCTCAGCTCGCGGATTCCATCAGCGGCGTCCGCCACGCAAGGCTGCATGGCGCCTTTGACCGAGTCGGAATGTCTGGCATGCATCATTGGATTGGCGGTATCCGATGCAACACTGCAGCAGAGTGTTTGCAAGGGCCGTTTTTGACACAGCTTCGACCGCAGCCAATTGATCGTCCGTGGACTTCTTAGCGATGATCAGGCGGTAGAGCATTCGTCTCCTGCCCCAGAACAACGTGCTGAGCATGACGAGCCATCGCAAGGACCGGGCGCCGTTCGCCGTGCTGATCAGCAGCCTGGCATGACTACTGCATAGCGTCTGATGTTGGCGGTGTACCCTCGGCTTGAAGCTCTGCCCGGGCTCCGACTCAAGAGACGATCACGCACCCTGACCCCGTTCAGCCTCACGTCAGCATCCGGCGCGAGGTATTGCGCCTGTGTTAGCCTTGCTAGGCTCTAGCACCATCTGCTGTAGCGCCCAAATTTGTCGCGTTTCCGGTTGCAGAGCCCAAAACGCGGAGAAAGGGGAGAGCGTGACATGCCTTTGATTAAGGAGCTTTCGGGTACGTACTAGTACTGCACAGGATCCCGGAAGCACACACCAACTGGCCCCAATTCTTCTAGCTGAGCCCTCGCCTTGACTCAGGTTCTAGCAATCGGCAACCCGACTGCCCGTGCGCCCCACGCCTTGCTATCGCACTCTGCAGATCTTGGATCGTCCTATAAACCGGCTCTTTATGCGCTTGGTGGTTCTATAGCAAGGTATCTGGCTGCTTGCCTTCTTATTCCCTGGAGTATACTGAGGCACGTCCGTCGAAATGTCCCAGTCAATCCAGGCTGAACAGGAACATCCATTCTACTCATACGACGACGCATCGAATGCCTCGAGCTATGCAGGTGCCGAGGATAGGAGCCTCATCTCTTCCGAATTCTCCATACTGAACTCAAGAGCGTTCTGGGCACTCGGGTTGCTTGCTGCATTTGTAGTGATACGCATTGTCACGCAGCGAGAGAAGCTACCCGCCGGTGTAAAGAGGTTACCCAAGCTCCCAGGTATGTACGCCATGTCGTCTTCCAATGCCTCTTTCAATGCCAACGCTGACGACATTCAGGTCTTCCATATATCGGTCGACCATTCGGTGTACCAGTCCCAGGCGCGGAAGCCGCATGGCACTTTGGTGCGTTCCACAAAACCTATGGCCCGATCTATGAATGGGAAGTGTTTGGTACGACACACGTCTGGATCGAATCCGACAAGATTGCACGAGACCTGTTAGTGCACCGTGGGAAGAAGTATGGCGGCCGTCATGAGATTCCTGCGGCCGTCGGTATTGCTCACGGGTCCGAATTCTTGCCCTTGATGGACATTGGTGAGAACTTTTGGCGCCATAAGAACTTCATCCACGCCCTGAACAAGCACGCGAGCGGTAAGAACATATTCTTCGGCTACCCTGAGCTTGAGAACAAGAACACACTTCGTCGTCTGCTCGACCATCCAGACAAATGGTCAGAGCATATCATCACGCACTGTGCCCGGGTCGCTGCGCGGATCGCTTGGGGTGATCCAAAGCATGGCACGAAGCTCCTACATGTCGTGCCCGTCCTCTTAAAAGCTGTGTCTCCTGGCGGACCAATCGTCAACCTTCTGACTCCGCTTATGAACGTTCCGGATCCCCTCAATCCCTGGAACAAGATGGAAAAACAGCGCGCAAAGCAGATGGCAGAGGCATTCGTCGAGGCGCAAGACGACGTTATCGCACGATGTGAGGCTGGAAAAGCAGAGGGTTCATGGACGAAGCTATGGGTGGAGAAGGCACAAGGTCTAGAGAAGGGGCAGCTGAGCAAGCACGAGGCCGCTCACGCCATCGGATCGAACGCTCTTGTCGCCATCGTCACGATCGGCTCGCCAGTGCACACCTTCTTCACCGCTGTCTGCCACTATCCAAGCTGGCTCCCGCGTATGCAAGAAGAGCTCGACCGCGTATGCGGAGACCGCCTCCCCCTAATGTCCGACATGCCTAACCTTCCCGTCCTCCGCGCCGTAGTCAAAGAGACGCTTCGCTGGAGACAACCAACCCCTCTCGGCGTCCCTCACATTCTCACCGACGACGACGTCTACGAAGGCTTCCTTCTCAAGAAAGACTCCATGATCCACGCAAATCACTACCTCATCAGCCGCGAGCCCAACCTCTACCCCGAAAGCGACGAATGGCGGCCCGAGCGCTGGCTCGAGCCCTCCTGGCCCACATACAAAGAACCTCTTAGCGAATACCCTACCATCCGCGGCGACGCCGGCTTCGGCTACGGCACGCGTGCCTGTCCCGGCATCGAGCTCGTCACCACCGAGCTCTACACGACCATTGGCTCCATCGCCTGGGGCTTCAACATCACACGCAAAGAAGGCCGCGCGGGCTACGATAGCCCCGTCCCCTGGTACCAGACGAACCCTTACGTCATCACAGTCGCCTCGCAGTTTCCCTGCGACGTCACGCCGCGTAGCGCAGAGAAGGCCAAGTACATTCACAACTACTGTGAGGATCCTAGCTTGCTGGTGAAGACTTCCGGGCAGAAATCCGAAGGGCTGTTGGCGAAGTGGGATGTTTACCGTCCGGATGAGGATAGTGGGATGACATTTGACTGGGAGGGACTGACGGAGCTGGCGCCGGGTCATGACAAGGGGCCGCGAGTCTATCCCAAAGGTGTGTGAAGAGTGTTCTTTCTTATGTTTCGGGCTGAGCGCTGAGGCTATCTTAAGTTGCATAACGTTCGGATGGTGTTTGAGCGGAGCCGGACAGCGATGCATTGCGGTGCGATCCCGCTTTTGGCGTGTGGGATGCTCAATCTTCTTTTTTGTGTAAGGACATCTCTTTGATGAAGATTCAGGAGAAGTCCCTCCTGCTCGTTCTGTCGCTTCCTTGGTCTACCCATTCAGACATGCTTAGAGATCAGAAATCCAACCATTGCATTCAGGTCACCTCCGTGCTCGCTCATAAGTCATTAGTTATCGATGCCGTGCTACTACCCTCCGGCCGCCACCGCGCCAATCAGCGGCTCTAGCAGCTTGGGCACCACGACCGCCGCATCACCCGTAAAGACCCAGTCCCCTGGACCGCCACCACCAGCCTCCAAGTCCACCACACAGATCTTTGCGCCCCTTGCCTCCGCCTGCGCAATGTACCCCGCGGCTGGAAAGACTTGAGCAGACGTGCCAATAACCAGCATGAGGTCCACGCCGGCGGGGTCGTCGAGGTAGGTTTCAACTGTATCGAGCACGGCACTGGGTAACGCTTCGCCGAACCAAACCACGCTGGGACGGAGGAGGTGAGTTTCGCATTTCGGGCAGATGGGGAGGTCGTGGTGGGCTGGGGTGGGGAGAGGGGTGTCCGGATGCGAGATATCTAAAGGTTTTCCACCCGGGGTTTGGGAGGCTGTGGGGATTGCGAGGGCGGGGACAATAGGGTCTGTGAAGTCAGGGGCGCTGTAACCGCAGGTTGCTTCATCGCTGCAGTGGACGGCGAAGAGGGTGCCGTGGAGTAATTGGAGTTGGCCTGGTGGGTGGCCGGCGCGTTGGCTGAGGCCGTCGACGTTTTGGGAGAGGGCTTGGAAGGCCGGGACGCGGGTGGCGAGGGCGGCGAGGGCGTAGTGGGCGGGGTTGGGTTGGACGCTGAGGGCGAGGTGGCGGCGGTGGGAGTAGAATTGCCAGACTAGGGCTGGGTTGGCGGCAAAGGCTTGAGGGGTTGCGAGGGAAGGGCCGGAGTGGGTACGCCAGAGGCCGCCAGGGCCGCGGAAGGTGGGGAGGCCTGAGGGGGCGGAGAGGCCGGCGCCGAGGAGGGCGAGGATGCGGCGGGATTTGAGGAGGTGGGTGTGGAAGGATTGGAGAGCGGCGGGGTCGAGGGTGGTGGGGATGGAGGCGGACATGGTTGTGAGGTTGCGGGGGAATGATGCGCAAGAAATGAGTTTGATCGGGTCAGGAAATAGGAATTTAGAAGAACGGGTTGGCCACCTTCCGTAGAGGAGGGTTCGAGGGTGGAGGAGAAGGGTCATAGGACAAGCGAGCGTGGGGAGTGAGAAGCAGCGGTACTCTCACATGGCATGTATTTAACGGGTGATAATGTAGTGTCACCTAACCCGCCAGCATTGCTGAGGTTCCACATGGTTTTTAAGGTCATATATGTCATGTCCCAACAAGGAAGGTGCAGCGTGGGGGCGGCCCGCGGCGGGGTGTAGTGAAGGTGGATTGGAGCGTCTCCAGAGTCCCGGGGGAGCTTCTGTCTGTTTCCCCTCCTCCTATACGCGATGAAGAGGTGTGCACTCCCATCGCTACGCGCCGTCACCCGCCCCGTCCCCCAGTTCAGGAGCAGACCGACCTGGCGTCCGCGATCATGGCAGCCGGTGCGAGGGTTGGCCGAGGTGGTGTCGGCGGCCGAGATGCGCTTCGGGCAGCCGCTTCATGAGACGCATCCGCATCTCGTCCAGGCGGGGGATTGTACGTTGAGTGGTCATGTTCTCGTCATGTCGTGTCTGGTCAGATCTAATACCGTGCGGTAGTGACTCCTGGTATCCCCGCCCTCGAGTATCACCACCGCCGAGCCAACCTCGCCCGGAAGCTGCCCAAGAACAGTGTCGCCGTGCTCGTGGCAGCCGACACCAAGTACCGCTCCGGGGCCGTCTTCTACGAATACCACCAGGAACCCAACTTCTTCTACCTAACAGGTCAGCGACGTCCGGCTTGTGCAGTCTGAAAGCAAGCTGATCGGATGGTATAGGCTTCAACGAGCCGGAAGCAGTCGCAGTAATTGGTAGGTCCGTCTCCATCGTGGTCACCACATGCCTTCCGCAGCTGACCGTAGACCTCCAGAGAAGGGCACCTCCGAAGTCGAATACACCTTCCACCTCTACGTTCGCCCGAAAGATGACAAAGCCGAGCTCTGGGATGGTGCGCGGTCGGGCATCCAAGCCGCACAGGATGTCTTCAACGCCGATGAAGCAGGCGATATCAACAACATAGCCTCGGTGCTACCAGACATTCTTCAGAGTGCCAAACAAGTGTACACAGACGTCGGCTACGGGCCACGCAAGAATGCCTTCCAGCGTTTCATGGAAGGAGGAGATACCAAAGTCGACGGACTGGCGAAGCTACTACAAAACACCAACGTCAAGCCACTCCGGCAGCTGATGAACGAGCTGCGCGTGACAAAGACCGACGCAGAGCTCGACTGCATGCGCCGTGCCGGCGCCATCTCCGGCGCCGTCTTCACGGAAGCCATGCGCAACACCCACCGCACCGAGAAACAACTCTGGGCCGACCTGACCTACGGCTTCAAATCCCAAGGCCTAGACAACGAGGCCTACGTGCCCGTCATCGCGGGCGGCCAAAACGCCCTCAGCATCCACTATGTCCGCAACGACGCCCGCCTGCACGCCGGCGACCTCGTCCTTGTCGACGCCGGCGGCGAATACGGCGGCTACATCACCGACATTACGCGCACCTGGCCCGTCGGCGCCGCCTTCACTCCACCCCAGCGCGACGTGTACGCCCTCCTTCTCCGTGTCCAGCAGAATTGCCTCAGCTTCTGCCACGCCGACGCCGACATGACACTCGATAAACTCCACCGCGTAGCGGAGAAGACCCTACACTCCGGCCTTAAGGACCTCGGTTTTGATATGGGCACCCACGGCCTTGAAGCCCTGTTCCCGCACCACGTCGGGCACTACATCGGCCTCGACGTCCACGACGCGCCTGGCTATCCTCGCACAGACCGCTTGCTAGAGAACCAATGCATCACGATTGAGCCCGGCGTCTACGTGCCCGACGACTCCAGATGGCCGGAGAAGTTCCGAGGCGTGGGGATTCGCATAGAAGACTCGGTGCGGATTGGCAAGGGAGAGGCGGAGGTGCTGACTGCGACGGCGGCAAAGGGCGTAGCGGAGATTGAGGAGCTGCGGCGGCAAGCGTAGATGATGCTTTCGCGAACCATCTCGGTCGATTTACGTCTTTGTGACTCGTTATGTGTATGTCATGTACTACGTACCTGTATGATGCCCAGCACGACTTTGTGCGCCATCCCTTCCCTGTCACACTTCATCTCTTTTATGCATGCATGCATGTATGGTGGTCTTCGCGCTTCGTCTAGCAGCCATTACTAAGGTCCGCTAGGAGAAGAAGAAGGAATGGTGCCTTGAGGGAAGAGAAGAGAAGAAAGAGAAAAAAGACATAAGAGACACAGAAGGCATCAAAGCACCCTGCGTTCACAGGCGCAAAGCGGGGAGAAAGCAAAGTCCATGCGCGTCTGGTATATATGTCGAGAATGCCCGCTAACCGCTAAAAACATGCTTGAATGCACCTGATACCATCCCCGCCATGCAATCACCTTTTTTCCTCCCCCCTTTCCCTGGTCTTAGACTTGAGACTTGGACTTGGATTTAGTCTTGGACCTTTGCCCAACATCCCTCTGCGCGGTCTACTGGCTAGATTCCTCTTTGCGTGCATGTGTCTCCAAGAGCGACAAGCGTGAGGGAAGTTCTCTCCTCCTGATTCCAAAATGTCTTCTCTGAGTCTGGGAGGCGAGAGAGGTGGGGGATTCCGTGTGTGGGTGGACAGCTGACGTTGGTCATGGGGTTGGGGGTTTGGATCTCGTGGTGTCGGGGTGAGGGTGTTTTCATCAGCTCGATAACCTGCTTGGGCAGGTTTGGAGCAGCTGCACGGTACAGCGAGCTGAAGGCCTTCAATCCACGCCTCTGACAGAATTCGAGTCCGCGAGAGGATCAGACGTCCAGCTTGCCGCGCCTCAAACCCCCTCTTCGTCATCCCCCGTCCACGACGCCACGACCACCGTCACCCCAGATCCAATATCCCCGAACTGAAAATCACCCTTGACTAATGACCACCCTCGCGCCCTCCTTCCCCAGCACACCCCTCTCCCGCACCTTCCCCTTAGGACTCCGATCTCTCCCCTTCTTCCGATTCAAAAACCCCAGCATCCCCGCTGGCTTCCCCGTCCCCCCAGCCCCACTAGCGCTCTCCTCTGTCGTCGTCGGCGTGACCATCCCCTGACTTGATTTCGCCATTTCGCTCCAGCTGCCTTGCTCGTTGAGCACGACTTGGACGCCGCCGCCCATGCTCGTGTTGCGGGTGGAGCCATGGGGCCGGGTCGGAGGTCGGATGGACGAGGACGATGGTGGGAGTTTGGTGGCTGGGTGCTGTGAGGTTGGTGGGGGTTTGACTGTTGTAGGGTAGGAGGTTGGCTGAGCGGTGTCTTCGTAGCGGATGGCGCGGGGTATTCTTGGGCCGGGCTCGGAGGGTCTGAGGGTGGTTTTTCCGTGACCTCTTTGCGCGGTTGCTGTTGCTGAGGTTGGCGAGGGGTTGGTGGTGGAAGGCTGGAGGTGGTGTTCGGCTTGCGGGGATGAGCTGGCGGGTATGACAAAGCTGGTCGAGAGGGCCGTGGCGGGGAGTGGGGGGGAGCCCTCTGGTGAGCGGGTTGAGGAGCGTGTCCGCGATACGCTGGCAGGGGTTTGTGATCTCGATCCTGGTATTGATCGTGACTTCTTCGGCCGCGGGCGGTGATGGGTAGAGTCGGTTGACGTGACCTTTTCGCTCTGCGCATCTCGTTTTGGTAAGTTGGCCGTAGCGGACGAGGTCTTTGCGTCGGCGACGATCGGACTTCGCTCCGCAGAAACGACAGTGTAGTTGAAGGGCTCGAACATGGTCTCCACCATCCTATGCAGCTCGTCCGCCCGGATCTCCTGCGCTGTCGCATCTTCTCTCAACTCCGCGCGTGGCTTCTGTTTCCGTGCTCGCGCTTCTAGCGGTGCCTCTTCTAGCAGCAGCTCCTCCAAATCATACGTTGCGTCAAAGTTGGTCTTCTCGCTCGACGGGCAGAAAACCGGCTCGACCTCCTTCCGTTCTAAAGCCTCGAAATCAATCTCGCGGAAGAAAGGGTTGTCGGTCAGGGTGAAAAACCCAGCGGCGCCTATTCTTACGTACTTGTCCTTCTCCAGCAGCGAGCTGATCGCGTGGAGACAGACCATGGTAACAGGCGGCGAAGTGATGCGGAAGGGTGGGTCGGCCTTGATAATGGACTGCGCCAGCCCATCGTGGTTGTTAGCCTCGAAGGGCCGCTTGTTGTAGATGCACTCGTAGAAGAGCACGCCTAACGACCACCAGTCCACCTCGGAACCATATCCTCTTCCCATGTACACCTCAGGCGCTAGGTATGCCAGGGTGCCAGACTTGCTAGTCAGTGGCTTGCCCGGTGTGAGATCGGATGCCACGTTGAAGTCAGCCAGATGTACGTGGCCCTCGGAATCCAACAGGACGTTATCTGGCTTCACATCGCGGTGTACGATGCCCTGTCCATGAATATACCTCAACGCACATCCCAACTCGGCAATCCAGAAGCGCACCGCCTCTTCCGTAAACGTCTTGCGCGTGATGTGAAACCGCAGATCGCCTCCGTTCATGAGATCCACCACAATATACCTGTTCCTGTCAGCCCGAAATGCTCGCAACCGCCCCTGCCCGTGCCTCGCCAGGTATGTCAACTTACAAGTACTCCATATCCTGAAAGCTATACCGCAGATTACACAAGAACGGATGGTTTAAATGCTCCAACATCCGGCGCTCACGAATGATATTCCTGACGCTCTCCGACCGCACCACCTCATCTTTGCGGATGTACTTGAGGGCGAACGTCAAGCCAGTATCCTTCCGCTCGACAATGCGTACCTTGCCGAACGCCCCCTTGCCGACCACACGCAGCAGGCGGAAGTGATTGAGATTGACCTCGTCGGTCAGGACGACGGGCTTGCCGTTGGAGTTGCCCATGGCACGGTGGATACCCAGGCACGTCCAAGCCACCACGCGCAGGCCCACCCTCTTGTGCCGGTAATGCTCTTATCGGCGCCCCGCTACAACTCCCTGAACATCGCAGTATCCCAGTGCCTCACAGTCCGAGTCCTGCTCGTCTTGTGCGCCTTACGATTCCAGGTGTAAAGTCTCACTTCCCGTCTTAGTTGTCAAGCCTCGGTCGCACGGCTCGCACCCTTCCGTAGTGTGTTCACCCCCGACGACAACTCTTCGCGACCAAAAGCCAGGCACCTCAGGCAGTCAGTCGAGGCACTCGTGTAGTTTACCAGACTCCAATGCGTCCGGGCGGTACAGAGGTACGCCAGAATTGAAAGACTGAGGTGAAGTTTGCAGGTGGACGTGACACGACTGACCCAGCAGCTCGGGCGAGACGGGAGGCGGCGGGCAGCGTGCTGCGTGCGTGGGTGCGTGGGTGCGTGGGTGCGTGGGTGCGTGGGTGCAGCGTGTTGTGCTCGATCCGACAGGAGTATTGTGGTGCAGGTGGAACGTGGGCAGGGTCGCGGGTGTATCGTGTCACCGAGTCCGAGGGAAATGGACGGATAAGGTATAGTACGGTCGGTGTCCAGGTCGTCGGGATGTGCGGCAGCGGTCAAGTGGCACAGAGTCGGGTGTCAAGGAGAGAGGCGGGCAGTAGTGGGAGGTATATGCGCGGGATAATGTATGCAGGTCGCTGGTCTGGGGTGCTTGCACAGCTTGGGGGAGCAGAGAATCCAGGGACAAGCTTCCAGAAACTCGGCAGCTGATACCTTACATATAACTTAAATATCTCTTCAATAATGAAGACTCGCAGCCTGAGGCTTACCAGACCGTACAATATCTCCGGAGGTATCCCGACGAGTGCCTGTAATCGTGACAGCAATCCTCCGTCAAAGAAGTACAGGCAGTACCTCCTAGGGTGTGTGAGGTAAAGTAGCAAATAGGGTTTCCCGCGTTCTCAGCGCATGGCGCGCGGGCAGGCACTTGCACGAGGTCTGTTTCATACCGCCTCTCCTTAGCGTCTCTGAATAACCACCATTACCTTCAATACCTACACTCACAATGCCGTGACCACGTTGGACATAAGATAGTTCCATGCAAACTACATCACTCCTCTGCACGTTACGTTCATGACTTGGGGTTCAGACCATCAGCATCGTAAGTCCTTGGTACCTCGACAGTGTCTGTACTCTTCCATCGATACTATACCTTACCCGTCCCGTCCTCAAGTTTCAGAAAACGAAGTGTGGAAGTAAACCCATCCCGTGTCACTTCTTATCACCGCCTTACGACCGAGAGGCGCTCAACTACATATACAGTAGAGGTCAGGTAGGTAGGTAGACATCCAATGTGTATACCTCTGCCCAGCGTCCTCTTACTCGACTAGGTACCTACAAGCAGCGATCAAAGAGTACCTAGAGATATTGCTACCTGAGGTACGTATAGCTGACAAAGGTTCTGTGGGTTCAACACCTATCGGAGCCGCAGCCCGTCGCCGACCCTTCCATTTCATACAGGTTCCTTCCATCACCACAATCATCACCAGCATTAGCACCACCTCTCAACCTCCAACAAATCCCCTTCCAGAACCAACAGCGCCCCAAACTCTCCCCCGACCGTTCGCCAGTAGTAGCAACTCTCACTCACCTCCATTAACGCCTCAAAGCGACTACTTGTTGCTGCTAAAGCACGCCCACTAAAAGCCACAAGCAAACATCATTGCGGCCTATCACCGCCCTCGAGTCATACTAGTCCCGCCGTGCCTTTCCACCAAGACGCACGGTGCGGTGCCTAGTAGTGTAGTCAAACCCCGGTGGCGTTAAAAGTGAAGAAAGTAATAAAGAAGGTTAAGGTAGCATCGTACCTTAGGCTTGCAGTAGGTGGTGAAAGGGGAAGTTTCACTTGCAGTAGTCATCACACATTGCATTTTCGGTGCGTTGTACGTATTGATTTATTCATCCATACATTCATTCATCACGTGTAAAAGCCATGTGATGATGATTATCATTATGATAGGGAATGAGTGTTAAAATAAGGAAAACCGGGCAATCAACTTACACATGTAGTCAAAACGTCTGGATCAGAAAAGTGCATGTGTGCTAGGCACTTCACTGACAGGATAAGGTACGGAGAAGAAAGGTATTCCAAAGAAGAAGACAACGTCCATCTCAAAGATTCCAAGAGGGAGTGGAAAATATACCTTGCATACGGTAGGCGCTTATCCTACGCAAGTCTTCCGAGTGCTATGTGTGAAGAGGGACCCCATCACTGTGGGAGTGCATGCAGAGGAAATCCGAAGAACGACCACAGCTCAAACATCGTCCATGGTGCCCGCCGCCTCAGCCTCCGCGTCCTCATCCTCCTCGACGCTGCCGGCGCTGCTGAGTTCGTCGGAGACGTCGCTGGTATCGCTCGTATCGTCGACGTTATCCCTGGTAGCGTAGCGGGCGACGTACTCTAGTTTTCACAAACAGTATCAGCACCGCACGCGGTCTTTACGGCCTACTGTATATCTCCGTCCCAGGAGGCACAACTCACCCTTGACCTTAGCATCATAGCTCTTCTGATCCCGCATCATGAGAGCAGCCGCCTCGCCATTCAACGGATCCGTCGGATTCGGGTAGCGCAGGAGCTGTGGCAGGAAGACCTCGAAGATGTTGATCATGTCGTACATAGGCGACCAAGTCTGGTTGATGACGTCGAGGCATACACTGCCGGACCTGCGTGCAGAATTGTCAGCATCGACTGCTCGGAGTTGTGTGGGGGCTCGGCCGTACAACTCATCTATGTTTGGGTGGAAGATGCGGTTGATGAAGCCAATGCTCGGGCTTTTGTATGGGTACTGGTCGGGTAGCTCAACGTGGATCTTCCAGAGGCCGCCGGCGAAGGGTGCTGTGGAGGCGTTAGTACGATGCCAGCTGGTATCGTCGGGGGCAATAGCACTTACTCTCTTCAGGACCCTTGAACCGCACGTAGAACTCTTGCCTGAATAGCGCAATGTCAGCTTCCAACCCCTCCCTCTACTTCTCATCACACAGCAATCGCCACGTACACTGTTCAGACAATTAGCCACCATCCGACTCGCAAACCATACCGCTGCGCGAACGCAGCAGGAGTGCCAACATACTGTTATCATTGACCAGAGTCACCTCATAATCGCTCATCAACCTACACGATCATCAGTTCCACCAACCCAACCCACCCCGCAACAAGGAGAATCTCTCACATCTTCATGACCTACAGCCAAAACCGTCAGCATTGCACAAACCTCCATACACCGCAGGCCAGGCCTTCCTGCCAACCTTTCCAAGAAGCATCCCAAATCAAACTTACATCCGTCTCGATGCGACGCTTCGGGCTACTCATCTTGCCCCGAAAACCTCCCCGCCGCCAAACGCCGGGCCGGCTCAGTTCCCTTTGTGCTTCGTTCCTTCCCGTTTATCGGCTCTGCAGGCCGCTTCAAAGCCGCGCCTCGCTCAAATCTCCCACCGCGTCTTACAAGCTCCTCGGGTGTCCTCGTCGTGGTCAAGTAGGATTGGGTACCGTGATCGGATGTAGTGTCGTGATCAGTGTCTCGCTGCTAGTGCAAGTGACACGTTCCGGTCCGCCTGGCCTTCAAACTGCAAGCACGGTGTGATCTGAAGCGCTTTGTCCGCTCAGTCGTGCTTCCGATCGCAGACGTCGGTCGTTGAGATGCCAGGAGCTTTGTAGCGGGTACGTCGGCAGGCAAGATAAGGTGTGTAGGTAGGAAGCTTCAGGTAGACTTCTTCGTTGCCAACAACCAGGTACGGTGACAGTCGAGGTCGGTACAGACAAAGAGAGGTCACGGTGACTGCTAGCAGCTTTGAAGTCAGGTCAGATCAGGTCAGGTCAGATGAGTAGCGGAATTGTGTTTCAGGCGGCGGAAAGAGAAGCAGAGCAGGGCAGGGCAGGGCGGCGTGATGGACTGCAGTCATGCACACTGGTAAGTTAGAGGAGGGGTCGGTCGCAGTCACGGGAGCTGGACTGGAGCACCAGACACGGACCCTCAGACCCCACCTCTCCTCAGTGATGAGTGCCTGCTGGCTGACTGCTGCGGGCGGCTGCTGCTGCTCCGGGCCGCGTGCCACCCCAGCCAATGATGTGCTGGGGCTTCCGGCATCGGGCGAGACTGAAAGAGACCGGAGCCGATAACAAAGCCGGTGTTTAGCCTGGGCACTGATAAGCGCTATCGCTGGGGACTGATAAAGATAAGGTATCTCAAACGTCTTCAAGTAAGGAATCGCAGGTCTTGGAGAATAAGTCAAGAGAGAGGCAGTTGTGCAAGGTTCTAATTTGGTAGAGTGGATAGGCGGCATTGAAGAACACCCTTCCATCCCACCTATCCTCCTCGTCCCTCGCGAGTGAGCAGGACCACACACGGCTCACGCCAAAATCCAAATCCCCAATGTATACCTAATGCCCGCTCATAACGCTATGCAAAAGACACCATCCTCCCCGGCTTGCCCTGCCCCTCTCCCTCTTGCCCTTAAGCCCCAACCCGAGCATAAAACATGATATAAGCCCCTGCCCTCCAATCCCTCCACTCCCCCGACCCCATGTCCGCCGGTCCAAATCTCGTCACCTTCCGATCATCATATCTCAGCCAAGACCCCAGATCTTCAGCCTCACGACCACCACGTGTATGCACACCCGCCTGATTATCTCGAGCCGCGTCCCGCGCCGCCGTGATGTAGTGCCCGCTCTGAAGCGTGTCGCCGAGGTGGGAAATGACGGCGTAAGCGTCGTAGACGAAGGGCGGCGTGATCGCGGGGTCTGGGGGTTCGTGCGCATCACTGTCGTCGTTGTCAGGCATTGCGTTGAGGGCGGCGCCCGCGGGGCCATGCAAGGTATAAGGCTTCAAGTCCAGGCTTTTGAGGGGAAAATCGACCGGGGTGGTCTTCTTCCTCGTCTGTCCGAGTGCGCGGTTGTCGAAGCGCTTGAGACTCACGACCAGCCGAGATGGGAGGCGAGTGAGCGTAAACTGCTTGGTCGCATCCCTTTCGACCTTACACTCCGGACACATCCAGCCGTTCTTCTCTTTCACGCTTAAGCGTTCCGTTCGGCAGTACGAGCGGAGGCAGTCGTGCAAGGACGGCATTGCGCCCGGCCGCTCCCAAGTGCGGGAGTCCGAGGGGATCTCTATGGCGAGGCTCGTAAACTTGTCGAATTTGATGCGAGCGGTACCGCAGACCAGGCATTCCGTGCGCGAAGCTTCCTGGCCAGCGAACAGGTCGTGAAGGTAGCTACGCGCACGGTGTGATGAGCGGCCCCATTCGATACGGGAGACAAGCGGAGTAGGGAGGCGGGCTCGCACAGCTTCTTCTTGGAGAGTAAGTTCGCGGATCGGGGTGCGGGACCAGCCGGCGTTGAGGTCTTCATGGAGGGTGTCGAAAATATGGCCGAAGATGGACATCGCGTCGTGCTGCTCGTCATTGTCGTAGTCGGGGGCCGTGCGGCGGAGAAAGTTGCGAAAGGTGGTGGGCCGGACATATGCGACGTCTCTTTTCCAGAGGCTGCGTATGAGGTTGGCGTAGAGTTCAGTGAAGATAGCGCCTTGCGAGCCCATCCAATTCGCGCGTTGAAGTTGCGAGCGATAGTTGTCGTCCATGAAGAAGCTGCTAAGCGGGGTTGTGGCGGAGAGGGCTTGTAGGCAGGCGTTGAGGTAGCAGGTTTGGGAGAAATTGAACAGGCCAGTCATCGGGAGGCGCATGTTGGCGGGAAGAAATTTCGGGGGGATATAGGGGGCCATGTCCGTTCTTCGGCTAGAAGGCGTGCTGCCGGAGGGTTGCCGGTCTGACACCCCAGTATAGCTCATCCGCGCCGCCGCAGGCGCTGGACGAGTGGGCGGAGCGGGTTGGTCTGGATAGACGGATGCGGGCGGAGCTGGCGGATATTGCGGGGGCTTTGCAGGCGGTTCAGGAGGTTGTCGGGAGGGTAGTTGACTGGCAAAGGCATGGCGGTCAAGGCTCCCTGCGTCCGGAAAACGAGCATTGAATGCTTCAATGGCGTCTTGCGTCGTCAAATCCCCTTCATCCTCCGGCTCTTCAGTCAGCCCAATCCCGTCGAGCGTAGGTGCCTGCGGCAGCACTACGCTTTCCGCCCTCGCCCTCTCCCTCCAACTCTGCTCTTCCTCCTCGTCCAGCTGCTCAATATTCCTCAATCGCCGCTTCGGCACGCGCAACTGACCCTTGCCGTTCGCGGCCGCAGTAGCAAGCGGTCTTCGCCTAATCCCACTGGCACTGGACTGCTGCCTCGCACGCTCCATCTCCCTTCTGGTATCTGTCGTCGCTAGGGCGTGGCGACCCGTCATGTCCGCCCACGCGTCGATACCACCTTTCAGCAATATAGGCGGTCGCTGGAGAGGCTTCTCCTGGTTGAAGTCCGTCAACGCTTCGTGTAAACACCGCAGACCTTCGCCTCGTCGGCTTGAGTGGTAGGGGTAAGGGTGCTGGGTGTCTTCATCGTAGCAGACTACAAGATCAAAGGTGTCTCGGTTGGCGAAGAGTTCCTGTTCCACATCTGGACAAACGACTAGGCTCTCCGCCAATTCCTCCGCGCTCATGCCTTGTCGTACAGACATCGGTTCGACACAGATGAGATTCCGGTGCCAGATGTGGCCCTTGTCAAAGTCGGCGCGCGGACGGAAGTCGATGAGAAGGACGTTGTAGAGGCGGAAGTAATCATACAATTTGTTGGGAATCATGGATGATTCGGTGTTCGTACTGACCGATCGCCTCGGAGGGCCGGGAGGTTTCGTTGAGGCGTTGGCAGTGGGAAAGTAGTCCCCGCTAGCACCTGGGCCATTGGGTGCGTATGATGATGAGGGCGTACGGCGGGCGCTGGAGGAAGCGAGACTACGCGCGCTGTGGCGAGGTGCGGTCACGTTGCCTTTTGTCTGCATATTCCTCGCCGGGCTGTATGTCGCGGCAGGCTCCTGGGGAAGGTTCATAGGGATGTCGAGAGGAGGTGGCGGCCCTCCATTTGGCATCCCCCTGGGCCCTTGTGGCCGTCCATTCGCTCGCCCGAGGGTGTCGAATGAATCTCGGCTTGTATAGTCATTTGCCGACGGATTCTGTTTGGGCGAGCCGTTCATCGAGGAGCGGTCGGAGGATCGTGAGTCAGGTCTCGGTTGACCCATACCACTCATCCTCAGCGACGCAAACCGTTCGTTCAGTCGATCGGCCTCGCTCCTGGTGCCATTCGTACTAGCGTTTGACAGTGCTCTCCCATGCAGCTTCTCCGGCTTGGGGCTTGGAGTTGGCCTCATCCTCGGGCCGCCATTCGCCTGCGGCCCTGTACCTGACTCCCTTTGCACGTGCCCCGTCCCATTGTGCTGGTGTTGCTGCTCTTTCGGCACCGTACCACACCTCCGATTGTTATTGATGATGATTGACTTGATTGCATCAAATTGATCCGCTAACCCGGAGATGCGATGCCGGAGTACCCTCCACTGCTGCGCGCGCTCCGGCTGATCGATGGAAAAGCTGGCCCAGTCGTGATGATGTGGGATGACATTGGCGACGATATCGAAAGCGCGCAGGTACTCGACAAAGGCTAAGTCAGGACGGCGAAAGTTCTGATTGAGGTTGACGGCCTGCTTCAGACCCGTGTCGGCCAGATCGAGCAGATGGCGAATCGAGGCGTTGGGGTTGTTGTTGCCGGCGAGGCGCTTGAGATCCTCGATGTGGGCGTATGCGCGTTCGCCCGACGAGGGGGGAGGTAGGTCATGGTAGCCTGCTGGGCCGTCGCTGGGGTAGGGGTGGGAGGAGGGGCCCCTGGGAGCAGCGGCGCTCATCGTGGCGGAAGGGGTACGGGTGTGGTCTGAATCATTGCTCTTCCGGTGATTGCAGACCTTGTGCACTTCCGGTATGCGCCTCACTGCAATCACTCTGGCGGAGTCATGTACGCATGCGGTTATTCGAGGTGCCCGTGGATTACGTCGCGTGCCCGAAGCGTCCAGTCTCTTCTCCGATATGTGGAAGATCAGCGCCCAGGATCCTTTGTTACTCGCTGTCTCGAGGTCTTTGTTGACTTGGAGCAAATCCGCCTCGTCCAGACTCGGTTTGGAGTCTATTCAGAGCTGTCGCCTTCTGACTGGCCAGCCCTTCCCCAGACACCTCAGTCCTGTAGCATGACGTCAGGGCATGGCTGTGTCAGCGCCGCACCTCACCTCAGCCTCATGTTGACTAAGTCAAGGTAAGGTGACGAGAGGTCAGGGTCAGGGTCAGGGTCGCGGTAAGGTAACCGCTAGGCCGCAACAACGTGCACCGGGGCCTAGAGCTTCTCCAAGTGTCGAGCTCCAGCTTCCGGTCAACACCATACAGCCAAGACTCCGCAATACCCTCGCCAGTAGCCTAAGATTGTGTGTCGTTCCTTTCACTCACGGCGAAGCCGACATGTCGACATAGCTCCATACCTCCAACAACCGACACCCACCCACTGTCCTATCCACCTACCGATCCCCTGCCTCCAACATCCATTTCCTTTCCTCCCCCACACCTCCACCATGAGCGGCTGGTTCGGCAGTACGAGTGCCGCCGGCGTGGAGCTGGATGCGCAGGTGGAACGCGCGACGTCAAGCAGCTTGGAAGATATGGCGCTCAACCTGGAGATTAGCGACACCATCCGCAGCAAGACTGTCCCACCGAAAGAGGCGATGCGCAGCCTGAAAAAGCGCATCGCCCACAAGAACCCCAACGTCCAGCTCTCCGCCTTGAACTTGACCGACACCTGTGTCAAGAATGGCGGTAGTCACTTCATGCAAGAGGTGGCGTCGAAGGAATTTCTGGACACACTCGTCTCCCTGCTGCGGTACGAAGGCGGCGGGAGCAGCGGCATGGGCGAGCGCGAGGTACGGCAACGGCTGCTCGAGCTGATTCAGAGCTGGGCGGGCGCAGCACAGGGCAAGGAGAGTCTGAGCTACCTCACCGTCATCTACCACACCCTGCAAACCGCGCGCTACCCCTTCCCGCCGAAGCAGGAGGTTGCCAGCAGCATGTACGACTCTACCGCCCCGCCGGAGTGGGCCGACAGCGACGTGTGCATGCGTTGTCGGGAACGCTTCACCTTCACCAACCGGAAACACCACTGCCGGAACTGCGGCAACGTCTTCTGCGGGCCGTGCTCGGCCAAGGCTTTGCCTTTACCGCATCTGGGTATCACGACGCCGGTGAGAGTGGATGATGGGTGTTATGCCAAGTTGCAAGCCAAGAGCAGCGCCGCTGGCCCGCAAAGTCCGGGCGCGGAGAGTCGGCGGGCGACCTTATGGCAGGACAGCGGGATGGGGCTGAGCAGCCGGGCGGAGTCAAAGATGCATCCGCGGAGTGCAAGACTGGAGCCCGAGAGCTTCGATGCGGATCTGAAGCGGGCGTTGGAGATGAGTCTGGAAGAGAGCAAGGGAGGTGCAGCTGGTGCGGGCTACGTCCCACAGTCCGCCCTACAGCAAAGCAAACCCGCCGCTCCCAACACCAATGGCAACAAGACGACCTCCAAGCCCAAACCCGAAGAATCAGGCGAAGAGGACGAAGATCTCAAGGCTGCGATAGCCGCCAGCCTACAGGACATGGAAACGCAAAAGTCGCTACATACGCGCGACTTCAAAGCCCGCACCACCGCCACGCCCTCCGCGCATACCAGCACACCCCAACCACTGCACCGACCTAACAACAACGATTTGACCCCTCTCGAAGCCGAAAATATCAATCTCTTTGCTACCCTCGTCGACCGCCTCGCCCACCAACCCCACGGCACCCTGCTACGCGAACCTCAAATTCAGGACCTCTACGAAAGCATCGGTGCACTGCGACCCAAACTCGCGAGGTCATACGGTGAAGCGATGAGTAAACACGATGCATTGCTGGAGCTGCATGCGAAACTGGGCACGGTTGTGCGGTATTATGACCAGGTGCTGGAGATGCGGTTAGCGAATGCTTACGGAGGATCGCGGCAATCTACAATGGGAGCAGGGGCTCGAGGATCAGGCTTGTATCCAGGCCTCCCGCCGACACACATGCAGGGACCTGCTGCGAGAGGAGGTGGTGGTGGGGTCGAGAGTTACTACACCGCTGGTGAGCCTCAGATGGACGCGTATACGGGCTATCCGCCCCCTGCCTCTACACCAACCGCGACTCAAGCGCAAACGCCATACCCGGCTTACGAGCCGCAAGGGATGGGACAGGGATATGCCGCTCCCCCTGATGAAACTGCAGCGGGTTATTACACTGGTGGACAACCAGCTTACCCGCACGCACATCCGCACAGCCATCCTCCGCCTGGTCCGGCGCCCGCACCTCATGGCCTAAGCAGTCCAGCGTCAGAGCACTCAGCCGGCAACTACTATTTGGCAGGCGAAGCGGGTCCAGGCGGTCCAGGTGCGCCTCAATATCCGCCACAGCAGCAGCAGCAGCAGCGTCAACGACAAATGAGTGGAGCGCAGACGAGTCCCGAGTCCTGGCATCGTGCGCCATCATTGCATCAACAACAACAACCACCGCAAGCACATCAAATGCCACCATCTTCTTCCTCGGCAGCAGCAGCGCCTGGCTATCCAATTCAGCATCCACAACAGCAGCAGCGGCCTCAAAATTTCTACCAGCAACCCCCACCGCAGCAACAGCAGCAGTGGTCTCAAGCCCCTCGTCCAACCACCGCCTCCGGCTACGGCTTAGAAGGCTTCCCTGCGGCCCCGTCACATGCTCCTGCAGCTGCGGCCGCGGCGGGCAGGGAGGAGAGTTTGATCGAGTTCTAAACAGACCTTTACGCCAGCGCGCCGGTGTTTTTGGCGGCGTGGGCGAGCTGCGAAGGGCTCGAAGACGACGGACGCGGATCAAGGGGAAGGGATAAAGAGGGCAGAGCGAGAGGGCGTCTATATCGCCGCTGGCTCGCTGCGAGAAAGCCAGAGGAAGACACGAAAGAGAGGGAGGGAGCGCAGGAGGGATAGCGTGCCAGGCTGTAAGCTATACTGTGTCCTTCGATCCCCACTGCCATTTCGATCGGAAGGGCGCCCTCTATTACCGTGTCTCTACGCGCCTTGGTAGCTTGAGACTGTCCATCGCCACGGACCGTCCGCTTTTTCCAAACTAGAAAACTTTCGAATGGTCAATAGCGCATGATGGTGAAGGAGGATATAGGTAAAAATGCTCCACCGCCGTCCTCGCGGTGCCACTTCCCAGAACTTCTCCATCCGTCCATATCAGCCAGCTACCCCATGCAGATTGTTTGTAACCGGGCGCATCCTGCTATCGAGTCCATTAGGCTAGTGAAGGTCAGGTAGTCGCGCAGATCAATGCCTCGTCGTCCCGCAGTAAGGGCATGAATGCGGACTTCAAACAGCCGCTACAGCCTAGATCGCTAGTTCGCTGCGATCACGCTTCTATGCGGACCTCGAACTCGATAATACCTAAGGTCTGGTCGTGTTCGGGGAATTTGGGCTCCGATCAAAAGCAGTAATTTGGGAAACTGTCCTTAGCACGTGTTCTTATGCATGTTCGACGGAAGATGGTTCAGGTGTTTTTCACGTGCTCTATTGCTGCTGCTGCAAGCTCCTCGTGCGGTTGGTCTGCCTTTAGGTTCTATGAAAGCTGCGCCCTGCTACAACGGGCTTGCGTTCTATTTCCTCGGAGACTTGGGTGGATGGACAAGCGATAAGAAGCGATTCCATGGTATCCTGGCTGAAAGCAGCTGAAGTTTGGTAATATACACATAAGGTAACGACCAAAGACAATCTACCTTAGTTGTTAGTAAAATCGTAGAAAGTTCGTTGAGGTGTATACGTTATCCACCCATTACGCTGATCACGGGGGCTGCACAATAATTCTAAAGCGTACCTGACGGATGCAGAGTAAGGAGAAAGTAGGTACGTTGTGACTAGCAAAGAACGTGTCGAATATACAAGGGAATGGAAGTCCTCGATGCAACAAGCTACGTTTGTAGCCGCCAGACCTACACAAGGTACCTAAGTACCTACCTTGCTGATACGGTATGTACCGGAGTACTACCAACTTCGTAACTTCCCTACCTACTATGAAGCACTAGCTTTACGCATCGCTTACCAATAAGGTACGGCCTTGCTCGCCCTCACGCATCGTACATAGTTGTGCCCTGACGCCTGACTGACTCTGCGTTTCTCTTCATCAGACGACCACTTCGCTCACGGTTGACTACTCGAAGGGGACAAGAGGCAGCGAACGGGGCGTGTTGTGGACTTGGCTTCCCTGCTGCAGGAGCTCGAGATGAAGCTATCCGCGGCGGATATAAGTGATTCGCCCATTGACTGGAAAGGAAGACCAGCGCATGAGGTTGGAGGACGGTCTAACTCGAAACCTGGTCGAAGATGACCAAATATTCAGGAGGGACTGACTGTGTTCCTGTAGAGGAAGCCAGACAGACATGAAAGCCCGTGAGATGAATCTTCCGAGTCGACGAAGAACGGAGCTCCAGATGAAGAGTGTAGCGTTTCTGGCGGGTAGCGTGTATAGGTACGTAAGGAATTCGTGAGGTGTAAACGGTACCTGCACGTCAGCTGGGATCTCTTAGATCTCATATTGCTAGCACACTAGGTGGTTATGAGGTACAGATAGTCTCCGCGTGGCACTCTCCCCCAATGGTACTTGGTACTTAGGTACCTTCCATTCTTGCCTCAGGTAGTTGAAAGTGACTTGTTTTATGTTCGCACCTTATCTCGCGACTTGATACTGCGTGGATGTGGCCCAACTCGTTCGCGCGAAGCACTCGTTAGCATGGCACAGCCAGAGGGAGGAGAATCTGGATGCGGCAGAGGGTGGAGGAAGGGGAGGGAAGGGAAGACCCGGCGCTGCGAGAGCTACCACTCTGTACCTGACCTCACCTTACCTTTCCCCCATCCAGGCTACCAGCTGACTTCCAAAGCGCGCGCGGAGCGTCTATCCCCACCACTATCGCGACTGGTCTACCCCGCAGCCATTCCATCAAATTAATGCGGTCGCTGCGTTCTGTGACGACATGCATACTAATGGGAACGGCCATTGCCTAGGTTACATATATATGTATCAGGCGGAGAGCCTGACGCGCTCCGTTGGGCCGTCGGCTGCGACACCCCTTCTGCGATTGAGGCCTCATATTTGAATCGATTCATCGAGCTGATCGAACCCGAAGTCGTCGACATCGCCAGATCGAAAGACTTTCCATCGTCCATCATCATTGATCTCGTTCTCGTCGAGCCCGCAATAGCCGGCCCAGACTGCCACTGCCACTTGCCTGACCCGACCGTACCCGAACTCCGACATCTCCCGGGCTCACAGCCAGACCACGCCGGCAAGCTACCAATCGCAAGCCGCGCTGAGCATCGCCGGCAGGCATAGCTCCCGGCACCTCGTTCGCGCGTGGGGCAGACACAGCTTACTCCAGAGGTTTGTTCCGAGGCGCGCGCCCGTCACCAGCTTGTGCGCGAGAGGAGAGCGAGAGAGGTCGAGCATGTCAAATATCGCCGCCCGCCCTGCTCCTCCCGTCCGCGCCTACACTCCTGGCCCTCCTGATCCTGTCCTGAACGACTTCCTATCCGAACAGGTCTCTAAGCAGCAGAAGAACAACTTTCACTCCTCATCCTTGACCAGCGGATCTATCACCATGGCTGCGAACACGGTCAACAAGACTGCTCTGCACCCGGGCGGTGTTGCGTATGTATCTTGCCATGTTGCCATTGGCCATCTGACGACAGGCTGGCTGACACGAACATGATTATAGGCCTCAGGTGGAGCACACTGAGATCGAGGAGGAGCTTCACGAGCGAGCACACATCGACTACGACCGTGTGGCTATTGTACGTCACAAAGCCTTGCCCCTTGTCAGGTCGACAACAGCAGGTCCACTAACGACTCTTCCTCCCACTAGATTGCCAACCCCTCCGTCCCGGCATTGTACGAAGATGCTCTCGTGTACGAGACCGGCTCAGCCATCACCTCTTCTGGCGCCCTGTCCGCCTACTCTGGTGCGAAGACCGGCCGCTCTCCTTCCGACAAGCGAGTGGTGAAAGAGGAGAGCTCCGAAAAGGATATCTGGTGGGGGCCTGTCAACAAGCCCATGTCACCCGATGTGAGTCTTTCCTACATCACGAGCATTCACATCATATGTTTTGCCCTCGTCGCTGCAAATCTGCCCTGCATCTGCATGGAGGAGATGGCAGGCACGCGTCGGCGGGGCAGTGGCGTCATGCCACCTCGGCTTACCAACTCGCCAGCCTGTCTGCCCCGCATCCGCCATGGCGGCGGGGGATAGCGGGAATAACTCCGCAACGGCTATCACATGCTTCGGTATAGAAATTCTCGCCACCGAATGGCTCGCTGACATGGATGTTCGTATTCATAGGTCTGGCGTATCAACCGAGAACGCGCGGTCGACTACCTCAACACCCGCAACCGTATCTACGTCGTCGATGGCTTCGCCGGCTGGGACGAGCGCTACCGGATTAACGTGCGAGTCGTCTGCGCTCGCGCCTACCATGCCCTGTTCATGCGTAACATGCTCATCCGGCCATCGCGGAAAGAGCTGGAGCACTTCCACCCCGACTACGTGATCTACAATGCCGGTGCCTTCCCGGCTAACAGGTTCACCACCGGCATGACCTCGTCCACCTCCGTCGCCATCAACTTTGCTGAGAAGGAGATGGTTATTCTCGGTACCGAATATGCTGGTGAAATGAAGAAGGTACGCACTATCTCAGACGCCGGGGCAGAGCATTGTGCCGCTGCATACGGCGCGAGTAACATTGCTCCTGCACATTATCACGTTCTTGATACTAATCAATCGATCAGGGAATCTTCACCGTGCTCTACTACGAGATGCCGGTCAAGCACAACGTCCTAACCCTTCACTCCTCTGCCAACGAGGGCCAGAATGGCGACGTGACCGTCTTTTTCGGCCTTTCCGGCACGGGCAAGACCACCCTTTCCGCCGACCCCAAGCGCGCCTTGATCGGTGACGATGAGCATTGTTGGAGTGACCGCGGCGTCTTCAACATTGAAGGCGGCTGCTACGCCAAGTGCATTGGCTTGTCCGCCGAGAAGGAGCCCGACATCTTTAACGCCATCAAGTTCGGCGCTATCCTCGAGAACACCGTCTTCGACCCCGTCACCCGTGTCGTCGACTATGACGATTCTACCCTGACCGAGAACACGCGCTGCGCCTACCCGATCGAGTACATCGAGAACACTAAGATTCCCTGCATGTCTACCAACCACCCGACCAACATCATTCTCCTTACCTGCGACGCCCGCGGTGTGCTGCCGCCCATTTCCAAGCTCAACACTGAGCAGACCATGTTCCACTTCATCAGCGGCTACACGTCCAAGATGGCCGGAACGGAGGAGGGTGTCACGGAGCCTCAGGCGACTTTCTCGTCTTGCTTCGCCCAGCCTTTCTTGGCTTTGCACCCGATGCGCTACGCCAAGATGCTCGCGGACAAGATTGCCCACCACAATGCCAACGCCTGGCTCCTCAACACTGGCTGGGTTGGTGCCGGTGTCTCTACAGGCGGCAAGCGCTGCTCTCTGTAAGTAAATCCTCTGAGTGGCAAAAATCTCCACCACCCCTTGGAGGGAGAGAAGATGAACTCACCGCTAACCACCATCGTCCTTTAGAAAATACACCCGCGCCATGCTCGACGCCGTCCACAGCGGCGAGCTCGCCAAAGCCGAGTTCGAGACCTACGATGTATTCAATCTGTCCGTCCCCAAGACGTGCACGGGCGTGCCGGACGAAATCCTCAACCCCAAGAAGAGCTGGACGGGCACCACAGATTTCAAGGACGAGGTTACGAAGCTGGGCCAGCTGTTCCAGGAGAACTTCAAGAAGTATGCTGATGAGGCTACGCCTGAGGTCATCAAGGCCGGGCCGGAGGTTTAAGTCTGTGGAGGATGTAGATGAGAATGAATTGCATGCAGAGAGGATGGAAGTAGAAGATGTCCATCCTGAGTTCAGGTACATCAGGAGCGATAATTCTTGCACATAACTTGGAAAACTCAACAGTCACGGTTTCTCGTTCGCGCTATCTTCGTTCTTGCCCTTTTTAACAACTCGCTTAATCCAGTCGCAGGGGACTACCGCCCAGGTCTCCGCGCGAAGGCGTACTCATCCTCACCACGCTCGCAGGCCGTCTCAGCGGCGTACTCGGCGCACTGCCCCTCGGCGTCTCCGAACCCGCTACCCTCCTTTCACCACCCCCTTGGCTCCCCGGCACTTTAAACTCCGTCCGCCTTCCCCTCCGCCAGATCTCATCCTTCACTTCCTCCAGACACCCTTCCGCCTCATACTCCAAATACCTCCTCCACAGCTTCAACGCCGTCCGTGCATCCTCGATGCTATCATGACCGGCGCCGTTGCTCTCCTGCTGAATATCCTCCTGCAGAAGCAGCCAGGCGAGGAAGCGCAGCGAGAGTTTCCGCGCGCTGCGCTCGCCAAGAGAGAAGAGTTGTTGCGTGTCGATGACTTGCGCTTCAGGAACATGGATATTGATTGTGCGAAAATCGCTCGAGAGGCCGTGACCGATGAATTTACAGCCGAGGTTGAGGAGCAGCCAGAGTTTTTTGTAGGTTTGTTTGAGGGAGACGAGGGTGAAGCGCGTGCTGGTGGGTGTGAGGTCGCCTGGGTGTAGGCCCGACCACTGGGTGAGGTAGTCGTCGATGGGGTCGGCGATGGCGATGTAGTCGTCGATGAAGGGGAGGGCTTGGTCGGGCCCGTCGCCGCGGAGGACGGAGACGCGGGCGAGGCCTGAGCGGGCTGGGCGGGTGATGGTGCGGGAGCCGTCCGGGCCCATGTCGATTTCTTCGCGGAGGAGGCGGACGAATTCGGCATCGATGGCGCAGTGGGCGGTGTTGTTCGGTAAGGGGTCGGATGCTGTAAGCGTGCGGAAGGTGTATGTTGGGGTGAGAGCGGGCTGAGGGACGCTACGATAGAGGATGCTTGTGTCTAGCTCCTCCTTCCAGCTGTCGTCGATGATGTGGGACTTTGACTTGGCTTGATAAGTGATGATGGAAGGAAGCTTCCAGCGCCCGTCAAAGTGCAGTGCCTCCTCCTCCGACACAGGTCGCACCAAGAAGTCATTGACAAGGTGCCAGCTTGGCGGCTTGCTGGCATCGGGATCCGCCACGGACGCATTAACCAGAGACACCAGATGCGACTTTTGTGTCTCACCAGCAGCGACTTCCGCAACCAGCCCGACGAGCTCGTAAATGGTGATGGCATGCGGTCGCTTAGACAGATGCCATTGCAAATCTTGACCATCATAGCAATACACCTGACCATTAGCATTGATGGTCCCTACCTCGCGCGGCAGGAAGTTGCGAGTAGCCCAAAGTTGACGCGCTTCAGGAGTCTGGATGGCGGCGTTGATCATCCATACCTCAGGCGTGCCGTAAATGGCGCGCCGAGAAGTGATGGCTTTGTAACCTTGACAGCGCATGCACCACCCTCGCTGCTGCTCTTGCCGGTGAAGCGAGTCTTGAAGTATGCGGGTAAAAGGAGGACTGGTCGTCCGCGGCGAGGTCTTGGCCGGCTTGGGAGGATACACAAGGTCGTGGCTGTACCAGGCTTGGTCTTTTGCTTCTTGCAGGTAGTGACAAGTATTACACTTGATGAAGCTACTTCCTCGCATAGCAAAGGCGGCCTGGATACCGGTAGATCTGCCCGCGAGCAGTCTGTAGCTCTCTTCGAGCTTGTGCAGTAGGAAGCGGTTCAGACTCTGTACCATGACCGCCAGCGGTGTCGTGGCAGTGCGATCCTCAAGAATACCTAGTGTAGCCGCACCACGCTGCTTACTCAATACTTTCAACAGGTTGGTCGCTTGGCAGTTTTGACCCTGCGCCTTTTCTAGCATGTCCACCAGAAATCCGAGCTCGCATAGAAGGCAGCCCTCATGGACGCAATTTTGTGCTGCGTGCTGTAGGGCAAGGTTCCGAGCAACATTCGTAAAGCGGTAGAGTTGGAGCAAAGGGTTCGCATAGGAATTCACAATATGCGTTTCCAAGCCAGAGTACTTAGTCTTGTTGTAGTAGCGGAAGTCAAAGTCATCGATGCCGAACTTGCTGTACTTGATCTCGACCGGACGGTAGTAAGCCAGCGGATCTGACGAGCCGTTCAAAGCAAGACCATTGAGTGTCTTGCCGATATCTTCACTCAGTCTGCGGTCCCCTTCGTGGACCCCACTCTCGTCTCGGGGCTTCTCGCTCAAAAACTTGGGTGCCGCAATAGAGCCAGGACCTCTCAGCGAGGCTCTTGTGTTCTCTGCTTGATAGCGACGGGTGGTACGAGGATTCGCCCCGACCAACCCAGACTCTGTCTTCCTCAAAGTCGCCAGCAAGGCCTGTTCAAGCTTTGGCGGAGGCGCACCAAGTTCGTGGACTAGACTGTTAGGCCAGCCTGAAAGAAGCGCTTCGCGGTAGTACGGCATCCCGATCAGATTCAATGGCGCGTCAGAGACCCAGTCCAAATGCTTGACCGGCATCTGCGTATCCGGAAACTCAGTGGGCGCGCTGTACTCGTTGAACTGTGTTTTGGATGGCGATCCCCAAAGTACAATCTGGCAGTGTGTATCGGTCATCGCAAAGCCCCTCCCAGAAGGCATGAGCTCAAGTCCTGTAAGCTGTGCGTCAAAGGTCGGTGCATACCGCATCGTCGGTACGTCCGGGTTCTGAACATCGATGGAGTTGATAGCGCCAGACTGCGAGATGACGATGCAAGTTGAGGACAGCTTCGGGTGCATTCGTACAAACGCCGCGCCTTGCTGAAAAGCTACTGGCGCCGCAGGCCTCAGATTCTTGAGGTCGTACACCCGTACTAGACGCTCCAGACCCAGCCCGCCGTGCTGCTGTTGGGCCCATCCGCACGTCAACAGGTAGTCGCCGCGCGCATCCATATCATTGACAACCCCTGCATAAGCACTCCATTTCCGTACGACAGCCAATGTCTTCGAGTCCAAGAGATGGATCGAGCCGTCGCTAGAAGCAGCACAGATGTACTGTCCAGATCGCCGCATAATCGTGTACAGCACAGGAGCTGGCGGCACCAAAGTCTCCAACAAGGTACCCTTCTCGACGTCGATTCGATACATCTGCGGCTGGCATCCGGCAACAACCAGCTCGTCGGTCCCTTTGCCAGTGAAACTCATACATCGCAGATCCAGCATTTCATCCTGTTCCAGGTGCCATTGTGCCAGCCCTCTTCGACTCGCGCAGTGGACGCCGCGCGAAGACAACGAGAGCACACCCCTTGTGCAGAACAAGATCTGCTTGACAGCAGCATTGCCCGGCGATCCTCGTGGCGCACTGCTGGCATGACCGCGATACGAAGTGTACCACTGCAGCTCCGTGCCGTAGAACGAAGTCACACGTCCCTACGAGAAGTCAGAGGCTGTCACGTGTGTAAAGTCGATTGCTTAGAATTGAGAGAGTGGAGGGGCGCAGAGAAGGAAGGGCGCGGTAGAGGCCAGGTGAGAAAGGCAGGCGCGCGATCCTCTCAAATCAGTCACACATCCATATGGGACACTCACAAACTCATTCCCCGTCCACAACAACTCCTGCGCAGCATCAAACGCAAAAGCTGTCACAGCGCTCGCTGGCGCGGAGGGTGATGGCCCCGGAAAGGCTATCCGGGCCGTCTCGCTCCAATCTGCCTCCATTGAAGCGCGTTGAAGGAGGACCTGGACGGGATCGGTGAGGATGCCAGCATGCTCACGATCTTCCGAGACGGGGGTCGGAGACGGGGTGGTGTGCGAGGCGCGAAAGGGCAAGTCTGTCGTGAATTAATATGTGACGGAAGTCGAAGTCTTTCTAGAGATGTTGACGACGAAGGTGGATTGAAGCGGCAGTAGCCTAATCGGGCTAGCTGCCGATCATCCCGCAGCCTGCACGGAGGCACCTCGTCACAAGAACGTAGCAAAAGCATACCCCTAAGAGCAAAAGACGATCAGCATGTAGCCACCTGCTGACAGATAGGTGTTTGGAATGACGGGAGTAATAGTTGTGAATGCGTCTCATTCCTCATCGGCCTAGCAAAGGTCTCTCGCTCGCTCGCACGCTCCTTTTATAACACTACGCTTATCATAAGAATACCAGACCGCCAGCGTCCTGTTCGCGAGCATGTAATTCGCTTCCCGTAACAACAGAACAAGAAGTAATGCCCGCTCAATGGCAGTGCCTCGCCCCAAACACCATGTTGAAATGCTCTCCCGCAATGTCGTATCCAAAAACCCCCGTTTTAATTAGCGAGACCAAAATGCGTGTAAGACGCACTCGCTCCTCGCTCAGCCGTCCAACGGCTTCCCAAGTGTCGAGCGTGTATCCGTACGGCCGTGTCGCAGGACGATGTAACCCCCTTCCCATGTTTCGTGCCCTCTATGGCTCCTTTCTGTTATGCTTCCTTCAGCGTGAGAATTCGAATTCGAATTCGAAACCGCTGCCAGGCTACCAAGCCGCAAGACCGGCCGTGGCGTCGTTCGCGGTATGCACCGTATCAAAAGCATTCGCCAAAAGAGTCCTTTGGCTCGTCAATCATGGATCATATGACACTCTGCGTGCTCGCCTTCTTTATGCCTCTAATGCTTCTGTCGACGGCGCATCATCATCATGACTCTTCTCGTTCTCGTTCTCCTGTACATGCAGCAAGCGCCGCTGTTCCTGCGTCTGACGGCTCTCATCCTCTTCTTTGACGCCTGGATCGTCCACTGCCGCGGCAATCTTCACGCCCTCGCTGTCAGCTTCATGTCCAGGGGCGCTGGTAGGTGGCTTTTCACTCGGAGCGGTATCTGCCTGGAAGACGTCGGCCTGGACCTCGCCGAACCAGCCTCCGCTCTCCCAACCTCCAGGCCGGTAGAGATTTCTACGCCGAGCTTGCTTGTCGATGATGCCGGTCATGATCTCGCTCAGACGCTGGAAGGCGATCGGTTTCAGGATCCAGCCATCAAAGCCAGCGTCGGTGTAGATCTGGCGGTCTTTCTCGATCAAAGAGGCCGACACAGCTATGATGGGCACTCGGCCGTTGAGCGAGGCGCGGGTGGAAAGAAGGTGAGTTGGGTGGGACTTCTCGAATGACCTGATTAGCTTGGCAGAGGTCAAACCATCTACGATGGGCATCTAGATTAAGATCAGCTGACGAGTTCCTCTGCAACGACAGACGCGGAAGGCATACCTGCATGTCCATGAGGATGATATCGAAGAAGCCACTCTTGTCACCATACGTACTCGAGCACTCCTCGCCGTTGACGGTCAGGAAGACTTCGTGTCCAATTTTCTGTAAGCGTTTCTGTATGATTCTACTGTTGACCGGATCGTCTTCGGCCACGAGCACACTCATGTGATCTGCGGTCGGAGATGCATCCGTCTTCTCTGGTAGGTCTTGGTGATCCGTATGAGATACGTCAGCTCCTGCTGCTGACAATTTGTTGGGCAGGCCCGCAGTCTTAGAGCCACTAAGAGGAAGAGGAGCTTCGTCCGGCATCCTGATCGGCCTGATTGGCTGCCCTTGTCCTTCCACCTTCGACTCGCCAGGTTTGACGACGTCAGGCTGTTCGCGTAGATGCTGCGGTACGGGAGTCACTTCCATACTCTTTGCCCTGAAGTTCGCAAGTGGCGGCTGCGATGGTGCTTCGAGGGTGCCACTTGCGCTCACGTTGGTCATCGTATGTCGCTTTTCCAGCTTCGGCCTCGACTGAGGCGAGCCCAAGGTGTCAGTCTCGCTCCCAATGCTCCCTTGTCTTCTTGGGGTTGAGCGCGCGTTGTGCGGATGCTGTATCGCATCAATGAGCCTGTCGGCCTCGCTGCCTCTGCTCATGACAGATGTCCTACTAAGATTGCTACGTTGAGACTTGAGGCTGCCGAGGCTGCCTATGCTTCCGCCACTGTTTTGGCGCACAAGTGGGGAGGCCATACCGTCTCGCTCCATCGAAGCTCTTCGGGCACCACTGCCACGCTCAACGAGCGTCAATTCACCAGACGCCCGAGGTGGTGGCGTTGACGGTTCCATGGCCATGGATCGAGCCTCTCCTCCTAGGGGTGTGATACTGCCCATGTCAGAACCGTCGGGCGAGGTTGTATCTAGCGCTCGTTGCTGCGGCTCACTATCTGGTAGCTCGAACGGAAATTGAACAACGAAGCGGCTCCCCTTACCTTCCTCGGATTTGAGTCGAAGCTGGCCGTTCATGTTCCGAACGATGCGTGCAACGACCGCAAGACCCAATCCGAGTGTCCGACCTGCCTCTTTGTTTGCAGGATCAGGTAATGCCTTATGATCGTCTATCATCGTGTCGGCCACACTGCCATTTGCCTCGCTTTGGACTTGCTCTAGTTCGCGAAACAGCGCGTCCAGTTTCCGAGCGTTCATGCCTGCTCCGGTATCCAGAATTGAGATCTCCACTTCACACGAACGATCTTTTCGACCGGCTAGGTACATCTCGATCTTGATGCCGCCCTCTGTAGTATTTTGAATCGCATTGGCGGTGATGTTGCTGATAGCCTGCCGAACACGCCTCTGGTCTCCAATGACTTGAGATGGAAGGCCAGGACTTTCAATGACCTCATATGTCAGGTTCTTCCGTCGAGCATCGCCTTTGAACATGTCAGTGGCTTCGATCAGAGTCGCCTTGAGATCGAAAATCTCGTCCTTTGTTAGCTCGCCCCCTTCTTCAGTCTTTGTGAGATCCAGCAGATCGTTGATGACGTATACGAGCGACTTCGAAGCTGAATGCGACTTGGCCAGGTTGTCTCTTGTCTCTTGGTCCAAGTGGCCCTCAAGCGCAATTTCTAGATAGTTGATGATGGCGTTCAGCGGCGTCCGTACCTCGTGTGCCGAATTAGACAGCAATAGCTTCGTCAGCTGAGAGCTCTGGAGCGCCGCCTCTTTCTGTCGCCAGACCTCAATGAATTTGCCGTACACAAGACAAAGCACGGCCGCCGTTTCTATCTCCTCTTCCGTCCACTCTCGACATTTGCCGACAATCGTCTCGCTCCAGGTCTTGAACGACTTGCGCGGCTCGAGATATCCTTCGGTGCCCTCTTTGATAAACTTCTCGTATGGGTTTCCGGCCCACTTGACTTCTCGTAGTTGCCCTTTTCTGAAGAAGACGATGAAGTCCTGACCACTTACACTGAGCGGTACCAAGAGCAGGCCAGCCAAAGTAGTGAATCCCGGTGGATACCGCAAGTCCGGGAAGTCATCCTTGATATCTTGCGAAGTCATAACACCTTTGAATTGGCGCATGCGCAAATACTCCAGCATCGCTAAAGCCTCCTGACTCTCTGCTAGATTGCCCAAGACCTTTGTCTCGTCCCGAATGCTAAGCAGGCCAAAGTCGGCATCGAAAAGCTTCAGAAGGTCCTCTGAGCTGGCAATGATATAGCCAGATGGGTTGTTTTGTGACGGCACAGTATTGATCAGTTTCCGCGCTTGCAGTCTCGAAGCGTAAGATAGTCGCTCGATATTCCTGCTTGCCGAGTCGCCAACAAGCCTACACATCTTCCTAATCGGAAAGCTCACGCGCATGCCTTTTGATCCGTAGCCGTGGCACGAGATCAAGCCCCACAATTCATCGAAAGCATTGATGGAGATCGACATGCTACTACGCACAGCCATGTTGGTGAGGTACTTCAGATGGATTGGCGACATCGCTCGCAAGTACGAATACGTTAGATCCAGTGGCGTCTCCAGGTCCTCGATTGTTCGACAGACTAATCGCGCCGTCTCCTGGTCTCGGTCGTAAAGCATGCGCACCTTATTGACTTTGTACATGTCTCGTGCCTGCTTCGGTATGTCCGAGGCCGGGAAGTTGAGACCTTTATAAAGGTCTTTGGTTGCCCGCGGGTCTACAAGCTCAGTAACCACGCGCCCATTCCAAGCCTGATCGAATTGATAGACCATGACTCTGTGGAAGCCTGTCAGTTCTTTGACCACGCCCACTAAGATCTTCAAGAATTGCTGAAGATTGGGTGCTGATGCCAGCTGTTCTTGCACCTGTGACATGATGTTGAAGACCTCCATCGCAGCCGCTTCACCCTTTCGTTTTCGTGCACTACGCAGTACTCGCAGGGGCTTGCTTGCATTCTGCGTACTCTCCGCAAACTCCACCTCAGTCGGCTGAGAGTTGAGCGTATCTTCAGCGGGCTCTGGTGTCGCCTCGTTTGGCGGCACTAGGGGATTCACCGGGTCGTCTTCCAACTCGAACTCGCATATTACTAAATCTGGATGCCGATCGTTTATATGCATAGCACACCACAGCTTCTGAATCTTCCGTTGAGGATTGCGTATGCTCATCGTGAACACTTCTGGTCCGTTGACTGTGACGTCGGCGTCCTCATCTCTGATAAAGTCCACATGATCCAACAAATTGTCCGCTTGCTCGTCGCTCAGAATATCCGTGAACGATTCCAAGGCGAACAATTGCTTAGGCGTGTAGCCAATCAAGCTCTTAGAATTCTCACTCACCACACGCACGATCAGCCTGCCCTCGCTCTGTTCCTCTAGCGCTACTAGAAGACCAAACCCTTGCACAGCACCAGGAATGTGAATGGGCTCGTCTTCGCAACGTTGTAAGGTCTCGCCGTCCCGCCCAGTGACAATCGCGTGCCCTCCTTCCGTTACAATGTGCTTGAACCTTGCCGTCACTAGTGGCCCCGTCTCGTCTTGCACACTTCTCGCGCTTCTGCTGGACGACCGGCGGGAAAGACCCCGTGGTTTCTCACTCGCTGGGCCAGATTTGGTGCTGTCCGTATCCGAGATGATGCCCTGTAGATAGCCTGGCGCATGCCGGTCTTGGCTAGGTGTAGCTAATGGCGAAGTTATGCTAGAGGCCTGAGTCGAAATTGACGGTTTCCGATCTGCATTTCCCTTTGCTGTGTTGCGTGGCCCTCCTTTCGATGAAGCGGCAGAGCGCTCGGTACTGGACTGCCTGCTCCGAGAGGGTGCGCCTCCATACACAGTGCCCATTGACGTCCCTGCTGACGTACGTCGTGCGTGCGCAGCATGCTGGAAGTATCCCTCTTGTCTCGAATCGGGACGTGATGGCTGATTAGGGGTAGGATGGATGCCAACGACAGAACGGATCGGGAACACGCGGTCTACCCCAGCGGAACTGGGCGGGCCTTCGGCGGCAGACGTAGGCGATGTTACACTCTCCTGAAAGTGCACATTGGACGCCGGGATGTTCGATAGGTCCAGTCTATGGTGTCGTTGGAGTCGAGGCGAGTGCTGTTCTGAAGTGTCGGGCTGTGGCGCAGGCGACGGAGATGAATCCGGGGCCGCTGCTGCTTGCTCGGTGGCTGCGCTGCTTGCCCGTCGCGCACTGTTCTGTTGCTCGGAAGACATGGCCGCCCCTTGAAGGCCTGGAGAATCTTCCAAGTTCGATTCCGTCCGCTTTTCCCACATCTATGCGGCAGTGACGTGCTGGAGTCCAATCCCGACGCAGGGATGTTGCACAGCTAGACCACCATGTGTCGCGCAGAGCGTGCCCGCCTTTAGTAGAGGCTGCGTGCCTGCCGTTGCTGATCCAGAGCCTTGCGAGAGACCTTTGCGGTCTGCAAGCCGGTGTTTTGCCACCTGGAGTGTACCAGATCCCTTGCTCTTTCTGGCGCTGCGCAAATGCGACTAGGTTCCCTCCAAAACGTCCGAGCGATGCGAAAATGCGCAGTGGTGATAGCACAATAGGTCTGGCGGGATGGGCGAGGCAAGTTCCCGGGTGCGGCTAAAGGGATGCACGGGGAGGTCGTAGGCGGGTTGGCTTGCTGTATGGATGAGTCGGGTGGCGCAAGAGGCGGAAGATGCACTGCGACGTTCAACGGTCTCGAGCGTCGAGCAAGCTCAGGCCGAGCCGACAGTCGTGAGGCGGACAGAGGACAGCTGAGGGTGGTGGCTGTGATAGAGGCACGTCGAGGCGGGGAGTCGTAGAGAGAGACGACCTGACGAGATGAACGAGGTCCCGTGAAGAATTAGAGTTCGAGTCGCTTCCAGTATAGTCGCCGCGACCCGCTTCAAGACTCTCTCTCGTCAGCAGATGTTCTCTCGAGGCACCCTACTACTGCCGAGCACCGCCCATGTCCAGGGGGAGCTCGATACGGTACTGCTGTACGGAATACAATTGCTAGTAGTTCAGACGTTGCTTATGAGGACCTTACTGCGGATGTACCTAAGGTAGGTACCTTAGGTGTATATCGCACGAGACAGCCCATCGCACGCGTCGACACCTTAGGTACCTACCTCACTCAGCATTCCAGCTTCTACAGCCGTTCCTGCCTTACCGTTCCAAGTTCGGCTGCTGAAAGCACGGCAAGCGAGAACGACAAGACAATTACCTTATTGCGGTAACACGGCTTTGCGGGCATCAGCCGGTCGCTCGGGCCCCACGCCCACCACACAATACTGCACGCTCACTGGTCGACGATCGAGGCTGGATCGCTGATCTTCAAGACATGGCCCATCTCCGCGATCAGGCTGGCCTGGTCCTGTGGCGGCAGCTTGTTGCAGAAAACATACGGGACCTTGCCAGACGTTTCAGCGCATGTCCACTGTCCAGCAACAGAGGATTAGGCCTCGGCATAAGAATATCTCCGACGAGAAGGAGAACTGGCTTTCAAAAAGGAGAACTGGCTTTCAATCGTTATGTTCCCTCTCTCTCTGCCCTTAAGAGGCGCGCAGTGGCATCGTGTGATGATGCCGACGTGAAGTCATCGATGACATGGGTGTGGCGCATTCAATCTCACATCAATGATGCATGTCCGGTGGCTTCATCAGGGACATGGATGAGATGAAGTGGGTTTTCGGAAGAACAGGCCACACGTCTCCACCGGAGATTGCTGGAGGTTTCTGGAGTTGTGGCTCAGCTTCTTTCATCAATCCATGTTCCTATGCGAAGTCATGGCGATCTACCTCCTAAATCGATGACCATCACGTGTCATGACTTTCAAGTCTCATCAAGGCTATTCAAGTTATGATTATCCAACCTTCTATCATCATTCGTGGCTCGACGGCATCGACGCCACGCCACCACAGCGGCTGGCTGCGAACCTTGAAGCGGGCCGTCCAGGGCGTCTTCGGTGCATATACCTTACCCGACTTCATGTTTCGTGCACGTATACCTTGACTCGCTCATGTACATCGCTGCATTTATCCGATCAATCTGGGGTGTCTGTCACGCCTAAGCAAAAGACAGGTTTTGGACGCGCTTATGGTCTGTAAGTCATTTTGCGCGGTGGCGGTGCGAGCAATGGGACGTGGTCGCAGGAAGCCATTGCACTGTTGTTGCTGCCACCCGTCCGTTACGTCTAGTCGGTGAATGGGTGAACGAGGTACACGTATCTAAACGTTGGTGGAGGTATTATTATTGATGATCCTGTAAAACACGACTGGACTTTCCTTTCTGGAGCAGAGCGAAATGTACAGTACTGCGTACCTCACCCTGCCTGCCTAATGAAGCCATCAGCCCGGCTCGCGTGCCGAGAGCCGCGCTATCATTGGTGCCAGGCTGCCAGCCAAGTCCACCTTAGGTAAGGCATAGGCAAGAACAGCGAATCACTTCTTCACCTACATCTCCTACCGCCTCCTCATACCGCAACTACAACACCCGGGCCTTATGCAATAACATCGGCTTTTGGAAGCGGCAGGCCACTATTCAACATGGCATCTTCGAGTCGCGAACCGCCTGCGCGAACGTCCAGCGTTAATAGCCACCGAGAGGCAAACTTACGGATAGCGGTGCCCGAGATGGAAGGCAGCAACGTACGAAGATCCAGAGACCTGAATGTAGTATTTGCCTCCACAGGCTGTACGGACCCTAAGATCGTCGACCTTCTATTGCCAAGGCTGGCTGATCTTCACGACGTATCTATCAGAGCCGTCTTGGACACTGGCTTCAGAGGTCAGGACATGATCAGAGCCTCGAGCTACTGCCTCACTTATCCGAATACCGCACGAAATGAACTCCGACTGGGTAACGAGGACGTGGAGCAAGAGGCGGCAGAATTGTGCGAGTGGGCAAATCTGCTGGTATTGGCTCCGATGGACGCAAACACCTTGTCTAAGATGCTTCATGGTCACACGGACAATCTGCTTCTCGAAATTTTGCGCACCTGGAGCTTCAGTAAGAAGATATTGATGATTCCGGGCATGAGCAGCCTCATGTGGGAGAATCCGATGACCAAGAAGCAGCTGTCCAAGATCCGTAGGAAGTGGAATTGGATACAAGTGCTGCAGCCTATCTTGTGGAGCTTTCAAGAAGGGAGAAAGAAGGTTGCGAGCTGGGATACTACGGATGAGTTGGTCGATGCTGTGCGGAATCAGGTAGACCTCATGAACATTGGCCACGACCTAGAGGTCTCGCCCTCGGCGCATACACCCGCATTCACTGCACGATCGAGACACGATGGCTCGAAGGAGTCGATTAGCCGACTGCCGGCGGAGCTCTGGACCATGATCTTTGACTTCACCGGCGACTGGGAACTGGCACAGACGCTGCACATCTACACCAACCTGCCATCGCCTGCCGATTGGGTTCCACACACGGGTCCTCAAGGCCCAGGGACTTACATGGAAGCCCTCGAGCTCACCATCTTGCGCGGTAACCTCGCAGATGTCGAACACTTCATTGCTACACATAGTGTGCCACGCTGGCTGAGCAAGCTTTGTATCAAACTCATCATGCGATTTGCCATGACACCGCTCCTGGCGCACCTGGAAGCAAACCACAAGGACCTCTTTTGGGCCACCTTCGGGCATACTTTCCTTCCGGACAAGGCGTCTTCAGTGTTTGGACGCACCGAGATATTAGAGTTCTGGCGCACGTCGCCTTCTTTCCTGACAAAGGAATACAACACGGAAGCGCTCGACGGCGCGTCACGAGCCGGCTTCGTCCATGTGCTAGAATGGTGGCAGCACTCCAGCCTTCCGCTGAAATTCACCGAAGCCGCTCTCGAACAAGCCTCTGCGCAAGGTCACTTACCCGTACTGGAATGGTGGAAGCAGCAAAGCACTGCCGTCGACCATACCTCTGCCTCCGTAGACTCGAGTAAAGTTCGTCTCAAACCCGGCAAGTCCATCTGCTACGCTACGCAGAACGGCCATACGGAGATCGTGCGCTGGTGGTGCCAGTCCGGCATCCCCTTTCCCCACGAAGATACTGTAGCCAAACTCGCCTCCACGCACGGCCACGCAGATATTCTGCAGCTCTGGCACGAGCTCAAGGGTAACAAGATGATCTTCGACAACCAAGTTCTCGTCGGCGCGAGCAAGACTGGTAATGTGAAGATTCTGGAGTGGTGGAAGCGGTCGGGGTTGAAGGTCGAGTATAAGACGTGTGATGTGGAGGAGGCGCTGGAGGATGGGGACGAAGGAGAGCGCGGGATGGAGGTCAGGCGGTGGTGGGCGAGGAATGGTTTGAATTTGGGTGTGGGGACCAGTGAGTGGATGAAGACGAAGTATCTTAACTCTTGACTTTGGTCGCTGTGTAAGAGCGTTCTGAGCGATTGTTTGGCGTCGGGTGGAGTTGGTCTCGCTTAGCCTTTAGGTAGTCTAGACTGCGGTCAGCAGGCTTGACATTAGATTGCTTTCCCAAAGGGATGCCTTTCTGCGAGAACGCTGGCGACACGATTCGTCGTACTGCGTACATAGCTACAACACTACACTTCGTACGGACAATGCTTTGTGGACACGTGCACTACAACGAGGCTTTGCAGTTTGTTGCAGCATGTAAAAGAAACTTGCTGTAGCTTGCCGAACCGTCAATGAGGACTTGATGTGTGAAAGCTTCTTCAAAGTTGTTGCTTTCCATGAGGTATTGTCCGAGTGTTGGGAGGCGGTGATTTGCCTGTAGTCATCTACCTTATGCTTCGCTACCTCAGCGCGCGCACGAAATGTACTGCAATCCGGGAATTAGCTAGTAGACGTGTACGGAGTACACAACAACTTTCAACATTCATCCTACCTACCTTACCTACATAAGGAAAAGTTTTGCCCAGTACACGTTCCTCGCCAGACCCTCGTCCATCCGCGCGCCATCAACTACCTCCCCTATTCTGCAACATGTCTCTCGACTTTGGCTTGAGCAATGTTCATGTACTCATTACAGGAGCCGCAGGTACGATACATCTTCAATCTCCTTTTCCCTGTATGCTTGATCCGCTGGCTAAGAATGGAAGAACAGGTGGCATTGGCCTCGAGACCGTGAAGACCTTCCGTCAGCTAGGGGCAAAAGTAACAGCCCACTACAACACCAACATCGGCGAGCTCAGACATCTCGAAGGCGTAGTCACCGTTCAAGCAGACGTGCGCGATGAGGACTCCGTCACCAACCTCCTTCACGAGGCCGCGGAGAAAAACAACGGGCCCGTCAGCATCCTGGTCGTCAACCATGGCATCTGGCCTACGAACAACGCCCCCATAGCAGACATGGACCTCAAACAGTGGCAAAACACCCTCGACGTCAACCTCACAGGCCCTTTCCTGCTCTGCCGCGCCTACCTACGCGCTCTTCGCCACGCACCCGACCCCGTCAAAGACACGGCAAACATCATCTTCATCGGCTCCACGGCCGGCAAATTCGGCGAAGCGGGCCACGGCGACTACGCCGCTTGTAAATCCGCCTTGATGTACGGTCTTACGTTGACGTTGAAGAACGAAATTGTGGCTTGCGCGCCCAAGGGCAGGGTGAATACGGTATCGCCTGGTTGGGTGGCGACGCCGATGGCGGAGGAGACTTTGAAGGATCGGAGGTTTGTGGAGAGGGCGCTGGCGACTACGCCGGTGAAGAAGGTTGCTGTGCCGGCGGATGTGGCCAGGCAGGTTGCGGTTGTGGCGAGTCCGGTTTTGAGCGGGCATGTTAGTGGGGTGAATCTTATGGTTGATGGGGGAATGGAGGGGAGGTTGTTGTTTCCGCCTGGGGAGCAGTGATGCTGGTTTGAGTAGCAGGTTGAGAAGCGCTGGATCCAGCAAAGATGGATGGTGGTCTGTGACTTGAGTGCTAAAGAGACTTTAACAGGAGCGTAAGACGCTGCGCGAGACGCAGTGCAATTATTACCGACCGTCATCTTGCATGATACTGGCTATGTAATCTTTTCCTCGTCCTCTTATCCTTTTCCTATTCCTCTTTCACCACCCTCTACTCATCGTTATCGTACTCCTACCAGACGTCTGAACGTTGTGAAGGGGTCTTGAAACGACTGAATGACTGGAATTCACGATCAAGACACGTCCCCCATTGAAATTCCCAGCTGGCCTTGCTGACTCTTATTTTGTCCTCTCGGGTGAAGGAGATCGAAGTTCATTACGGCGTTGTGCATTGGGTTGTTTTTGTAACTTAAATCGCAATATGCGAAGCACAGTACTCACGCCCGGGCGTCCTCGTTCACAACTAGCAGCCTCATATCGGTCGCACTCCTCTTAGTGCACCGCCTGCGCCTCCAAGCATCCCAACATACAGCTCACTTCGTCCGAAACGTCCCCTGCCCCAACGCAGTCAGATACCCATACCTCGTCAGCATCGTCGGATCAAACCCCTCACTCCCGCCCACAGCAACGTTCGCCAAGCTTTCCAGGCCAGCTCCAGGCGCACTCCCATTCTCTGCCAACATCATGCCCTTCTTACTGACCACCAGCTCCCTCACCGCTCCGTCCCAGCCTTCTGACTCCTGTCTCCCTGCCAACCCTCTCCCTTCGCCCAGACACTCGATCATTTGCTCCAGCCCCTTCAGAGCCTCGGCGCGCGTCTTCGGAACATCGCAGAGCTCGCAAAGCGTCATGGCGGCTAGGGCGCCGAAATGGTGGTTCAGCGGCGTGACCGGAGTTAGTCTGCTGTTCAGGACAGTGGCGACTTTGACGGCGTGACCGACGAGTTCTGTGGGCTCGCTGTTGGGGTTGAGGCGTTTGATAAGGAGATGGCAGTGGTGGTAGGACAGGTGGACGAGGTTCAGGCTTCCCCAGACAGACTCGACGGATTCTCGAAATCGGTCTATCTCGCCTGCGAGAGTGAGACCGAGGAGGGAGGAGGCGGGATTCGAGGGTGCCATGACGTCTGTAGAGGGCGTCTTAGTCGTCGTGAGGATTGCGGCGAGGTGGCCGATGATGAAGGATAAGCGGGCGAGGTGGTAGGTAGATTCGCCAAGAAGTATCTGGTCTTCTGGGAGGAGCACCACGCTATTCTCCGGCAGCTTGAGAAGATCCGCTGTACTTGAGGCATGCCATCGGTCTAAAATAAATAGGACCCACCATACCCTTCTCGCTAGCCGCTCCTCGCTGTCCCTGTCTCCAGCCATGACAGATCGCTGGGACTGCTGACTTGAAGCGTGGATAACGTTGATCTCTAGCTGGCCAGCAACGCCTGCTGCTCTACCAAGCCATTCGGCGCGCGAAGGCCCGGCTTGACCGCGGATAGTAGCAGGCCCGTGATTATCGCTCTCTAGTGCCATCAACAGCAGTGTTTGGAGATAGACTAGATTCGTGGCGCTGGTATGCGAACTCGGCTTGTCGAAGGGGTATCCAGCCAGCAACTCGGCGGCTTTCTTGAGAGCTTGTGGATAGCCTGCATTTGGCTGCAAGGTCGTCGTCGGGAATGTACGCATTAAACAGTCCAGCGCAGCCAGGCATGCCTCTCGTAAAGTAGCGGGGCAGTCGGCAAGGCCTTGGCGAAGCCGATGTTTGCTGCTTGGAAGCAGAGGGAAGGTCTGATGGATGAGACGGTAGTATTCGTCAATGACTTGTTCGTCCCAGTCGAAGGAGGTAATCATGGTGCTGTTCTCCGCCTCGTAAGGCTGGCCGACCGTCTCATGTCGGAAGTCGTTCGCGCCGCGACGCCAGAAAGGTTGCACATCGCTCGACGGCGGCGGTGGCGGCTGCGGTGTTGCCGTCTGGAATGGATTGGGCGGCATCTGCTGGACCGAGCCCGGCTGCGCCGGCGGCTGCATCATCTGCGCTGTCGGCACTTGTGATGGGTAAGAATGCGCGTGAACGGGCGTTACCTGTCCGCCGCTGCCGCTGCCACCCTCCGCCACATCTCTGCTCCTCTTCTCGCCAGTCCTCGGCTCGGTGGGCACGTATTGGCCGTCGTCTCGACCCCCGTATGGCAGCACGCCCTGCTCCGCCATGACGCCTCGCAACTCTCTAATCTCCCGTTCTTGCTCCGGCCTTCCTACCTGGCTTTCCAAACTGTTCAGTCGCTCTGCCAGATCTTTGATATAACCCTTACTCGGCCCCCGCTTCATCGGCTGCCGGCTGAACGCGCACCGTGCGCCTGTTCGCGCGCAGTTTGAGCACGGCGTCTGACCCGTCTCGTCCACGGCATCGCAGCGGATCTTCTTGCGGCGGCATTCATCACATGCCCGGCTGACTTTTGACCGCTCCCTCTGCCTCAAGGGGTTTGGCGGTGCAGCGTCGGGCGAATTGGTGGCTTGTGCAAAGGCGACAGAGCCGGGAGGCAGCATGTGACCGTCAGGCCCGTGGTGCCCAAGATATTGCGGCGGTAGACCCGCGGGGTATGTGCCTCGGAAGGTGCCCATCATGTGATTGAGGTTCTGACGGAGTTGGGGATCGTCAGGAATGGGTTGGGCAGTCGCGTCAGAATCTTGACCGTCGCCATGGCCGTTCTCCGACGCGCCGGATCGCGTCTGTACGTCGTCTCTGTCGCGTGTGTTTCGATGTTGAGGCTCGGCGGACTGGTAGAAGGGAAGACTGTTATGGCGAGGGGAAGGGTAGCGCTGGTGTTGCTGTGTCGCGTTGTTGCTTGCGGCCGCAGGAGGTGAGTAATGACTGCTGGCCTGGCTAGCGAGCGGAGCCCATGCCGCCATGGGCACTACGTGATGTAACGAGAGTAGAGGGCGCGACAGTGCATGAGAATGTGTAGTGCGGTGCTTCGGGGTGTAGAGAAGAGGGCGATACTGTACGGTAGTGGTTGACGTCGCAAGGCGCCATCGTAGGTAAGGTAGCGACCGCGACACTCGGCATATCGCTGCTTGCTAGCCGAGTGCGGGACGGTCGACGAGAAGCATCAGGGCAGCATCTTTTGGGGCAATTCAGCCTGTCGAGCGTCCACCCTACCACCACCAGGCCCATGGTGGTGATGATGATGAGGAGGATGAAGGGGGACGAAGCTCTTCGGCCGGGCTGCAGCGCAGTGGCATTCGAGTTCCCGCTATCCTGATCAATGCATCGGCGCGGCCATACGTATTTCCAGATGCTGCCTGAGTCTGGATGCTGCCGTCCACCTGGGCTGCATCCTACGAGGCTGATTCACCAGAGGCCACCCCTCGATCAATGGAAGCCAATCGCCCTCGTCGACTGTCTCCGGCCCCATCTCGCCGCCGCCCTTTCGACAATCGACACGCCCCTGCAGCTGTAGGAATTCTGGCCTGTCATGAACCCAGTTGGCATCTCCTGGGATACGAAGCAGCTGAGGAAAAGCGAGCCAGTCATAGCTCCGGTCGCGTTCTCGGAATAGCCTTGTCACACCCAGACATCTTCATATAGAATGCATCCGTCTGTAGTGGATGGCCTTGAAGGATCAGCCTGATAACTGATGTACAGCGTCAGCAGGTACTGGTGTGATGCACCTTAGTATTACTGCAGGTCTAAGTGCGGTTCACACGGCCTCTCTTTAACCCTCTGTTCCTTCTCTCTTTTCGTAGGACTGTCGGAGGTCATTCCACTCCTTCAGCGCGCATAGCACTCGCTCAGAAAATGGAGTGGCCGCGTGCACTGCGACAGACCTTGCTAGCCGTTTGCCTGTATTCCACGGTAACTGGAGCGGCGAACTCTTCGACCGCCTTAGGCCACTACGTTGCGCAAGGACTCGGTCAAACCTCCACCACGAGCGTCAGTACGACGACCTCATCTCAGGCAGCCGCGGCATCAGACCCGTTAGTGAACTGTCCAAGGGGAAATAATACTCAGATTTCTACTTCTCACGGCGTCACCTACCACATCTACTGCGACGCATATCTTCCCAGTGCCAACGATACGCTGGCCCAGACTTATACGACGCAGGGCAACTACAGCGAGTGTGCACCGGAGTGCGATCAGATCAACGGGTGTACCGGCTTCACATGGTCTGGTGTAATCGGAGCCGAGAACATAGCGACATGTTCTTTTCGCATGAGTCAAGAGCTTCCGCTTGACTTCAAGAGTAAGAATGGATCTTTCGCTATTTCTGCGAGAAGGTTAGGAAGTGGGACAGGTCTTGGAGACTATACTCCGTCTAGCGGAGCTACGCCCTCAAGGAACAGCAGCAAAGAGACCTCGACCCGTTCTCGCAGTCTCATGTCAGACACCTTAACCATCACGTCTTGCGCAGCCTACCAGACCGCATTCCCAGACAACACCTTAGGTTGGCTGACCACAGGCCCCAATCTAACTTGGCCTGGAGCGGTATCGACTTGGGATTGCTGGACTAGACCTTGCAATCTCATCTGCGCCGACGACACCGAAGACTGCATTACTTCGGGCAGCTCGTACGCCGCAAGTTGTGCTCCTCAGTGGAGCGCCTACAGCTGCAGCTACTCGAGTTATGTCTCTGAGCACATCACAGGCAATTTCACAAGTACCTGGGGCGACATTTTCACGAGCATTGTCAGCGAGTATCCTAGCACCAGCACCGCGGATACTAGCTTTACCTTCTACGAATGGGGAGGCGCAACCACGGTCATAACGCCTGTCTACGTTTTCGGCACTCCCACGCCCGTTAGCACGATCGTCTCGACGGCGAGTTACTATGGCGCACATACCGTGCCTAGTTCAGCCGATTACTACTGGTCATCCACAACCGATGTCGTCTCCACATACGGGACTACCTACACGACGGCTTACTTGGATCTGTTCGAAATTCCGTTGACACACTTCTACCCTACGCCCACTCCCGCTTGCTCTATCACAGAGGTGTATTCCGCGACTTGCGACGATTACTGCAATATCTACGGCGGGACGGTAGAGGTTTACTATTGGCCAGGCGTCACTCCCGGACCCGATGGCAATTTTCCCAACACTACGAAACCGTCAACGCCGTCAACAACTGAAGTGGATGGGGTCACGATGACAAGTCCCAGCGTATACGTCAGCTTCCAAAGTCTCTACGCAGCCGACTCCTGCCGCCGGGTTGGCAGCGAGTACACCGGCTCGATCCTCGCTTTCGATCCGGCTTCTATCTCCACCGTTTACGGCGGGCCCGGCTTCCTCTCTGCCGATGTTCCCGACGGCGCCTCCGTCTTCAACTTCGGCGATCTAGGTCCAACGGTAGATGCCGCCGCCTACGAGAGACAGGTGAACTGCGTTGTCGATACTGGTTGCAAGACCATCTACCCTGATTACAAACCCACGATCTCCGTACCAAGCGAAGTGCGGGCGTTAGACCCTGCATGGGCATCGTGTTACCCCGACTTCAGGGGTTTCTATGATCCACCAAAGGCTTTGGGTGCCGCGACGACGGTTCCGGGGCCCGGTGGGTATACTTCTGCTACGCCGAGCCCAACGCCGGTGAGTCCGATGCCTACTGAGACTGGTGGTGTTACTACCGCGAAGGAGACGAGTGCGCCGCAGACTCCAGTGCCCGTCACGACTGGCGCAGGGACGACCCAAAAAGAGACGAGTAAGCTGGAGCCCTCGGGAACCGAGCAGCCGAAGCCGCCGGGCGCTGCGGATGGAGCTCTGAACGGTGATAGCGGCGAAGATCCGCAGCCATCGGAAGCTACTGAGAACGATTCGCCAACTGCACAAGACGGCTCGGCGCAGTCTGACAATCCTCATGCGTCAACGAACGACCCGGCCGGCGCGCAAAGTTCTAGCGCTAGCAACGACAACGCGAGCAACGACAATGCTAGCAACAATAGCGAGGACACTAGCCAGCCTTCCGAGAATCAGTCATCTGACGACAATCAAGAGGCAGATCCTGCAGTAGCTGGTGACGGCTCTAATGATTCGCAGCCGACCGATGCGGCGAGTGCTTCATCGCAAGACTCGGATAGTGGTTCGGCGCAGGATGATGGCAGTAGTGAACTGGGTAGCGACGACGTGTCAAGTCCCTCGCAAACTGTCGACACCGACTCGTCGAGCTCCTCGCAAAATTCTAATGGCGACCCGGCACTAGACGGTGATGGCAGCGGTCAGGGGAGTTCTTCGCAAAATGGCGGTGGTGATTCGTCTAACCCCTCGCACGACGGAGGCAGCGATCCATCTCAGGACGACGACGACGATAGCCGCGTGGTCGGCAGCGGCGTGTTGACTTCCTCGCAAGATGCAGACAGCGATCCGGGCTCTGGGGACGATGCAGGCTCCAGTACAGGCTCCACTGGCGATCAACCAGGCACGGATGATGCCAGCAGCGATGCAGAATCGGACAATCCCAATGCCGGAGCTAATGCTCCCGCTTTCACAATGCACGGCACGACGATCACGGCTGACGCCGCAGGCGACTATGTCATCGACAGCTCTACGTTGACCGCGGGCTCTTCGTCCGTCGTAGTTGACGGCATCACGTATACGCTTGCTACGTCTAGCTCAGCTATTGTACTTAACAGTGCATATCCTACAGCCAGTGTACCGATCGCCGGACACACGATCTCACCAGGCAGCCAGACCGTGATAGAAGGCACGACATACTCAGTTGATCGCTCAGGCTCAGCAGTGGTTATCAACGGAATCACGAAGCCGGCGCGGAATGGCTACTTTGTGGTTGAAGGACAGACCTACTCAGAAGGACCTTCAACGAGACCAGTCGTCGAAGGCCAGACGCTGTCGCCGGGCTCGCAAACCGTCATCGGACACACGACTTATTTCTTGGGTCCTTCGGGCTCCGCGCTGGTGGTCAATGGCGTTACGCAGACTTTGCAACCTGTGGGCAATGCGGCAACAGCGCGAGAGACTGACGGGGGAAGTAAGATGCCTTCCCAGATGACCGGATCCACGTCTGCCGGTAGTACGGAGGTGACTGACGGAGCGAGTATGTCGAGCATCGCTGCCTATGTCAACAGTGGCGGCGGCAGACGCTTTGTTCCCAGCTGGCATGTTGTTAGGGCTTCGGTGGTCGTTGTTGTTTATGTTGGCTGCTCGATATAAAAGGATGCGTTTCATGGTATTCCAAGGTAGACTATTCGATCGATGATGTGATGCAATAGATGATGCACTGTCTGCTCGAGAGCCTCGCGCTAGTTTCCTGCAGTGACGACTTCTTGTGGAGGTACTGTAGGTCACACCTGAGGTGGACCTCAAGTTTGGATTCTGCCTGCGTTGAGTGACTCTGGTCAGAGTAAAGTGAAGTCAGTAGAGATCCGGCAGCGACTGGGCACGGGCCAGCAGCGGAGCGATCGTCGCCAAACTCCGACACCAATAATGACGACGAGGGACGAGCTCAAAGACCGCACCTGGCAACGCTGAACTTCCACCACACGAAGTTCGGGCTACGTTGTCAGTCAAGGCACGGCGATTTCAGGCGCCAGGATTACAAGTGTTCAAACCACAGACGACTCTCAGACACGAGCAGATCTTGAGGCACACACACGGCGTGCTTCCCTGCTATACCTCCTATCCTTCAGCACTCGCGCTGTGAGGCTTAGACACAACATGTCCCGGCGACCGCCAACAGCGGCAGACACAGCCGAACGCAACCGTGCCGCCCTCAAGGCACTGGTCAAACTCGAGTCCAACAAGTCCTGTGGCGACTGTAAGCGCAACAAGCATCCTCGCTGGGCCTCGTGGAATTTGGGCGTCTTTGTCTGCATTCGCTGCTCCGGCATTCACCGTAGTCTTGGCGTGCACATTAGCAAGGTGAAGAGCGTCGACCTGGACTCATGGACCGACGAACAATTAGCGTCGATGGTGAAGTGGGGGAACAAGAGGGCGAATAGGTACTGGGAGGATAAGCTGGCAGAGGGGCATGTGCCGAATGAGTCGAAGATCGAGAACTTCATACGGACCAAGTATGACAGCAGGCGGTGGGTGATGGACGGTCCGATGCCTGATCCAAGTACGCTGGATGCTGGCGACGACGATGACGTGCCCCTGAAAGTGGTGCAGGAGCGGGCTAGAGTGAGCAGTGGTACCCAACCAAGAAATGGTGGTACGTCGGTCGGTAGAGGATTAGCTCAGCCGCCACAGGCACGACCACAAGAGGTAGACTTATTCGGGGATATGAACGAGCCGACGCCAGCAAGACCGAACACCACAGAGCCGGCTGTGAGCCGTGCACCACCGCCGCCAAAAGCACCTGCTGCAGCGCCAAAGCCGACGAGGCCGGGTGAAAGTCTGCTTGGCTTGGATTTCTTCGGGGGTGCACAGTCCGCGCCGCCCGCAAGGCCATCTAGCACAGGCCCGAACACAGGCGGTGCTCCTGGCAGAACAGACCTGAAGCAGTCGATCCTGTCACTGTATGCTTCAAAGCCAGCCGCTCCACCGCAACAACCCACAACATCAAACATGAACGCTTTTGGTGGCATGCAATCACCACCACCAACCGCGTCGCCACAGCAGTCGAATGCGCAAGCGCTCGGGGGGTTGGGTGATGCCTTTGGTTCTCTGTCTTTTACCTCGCCTTCACCACAACAAGCAGCCAAGGCTCTCCCTTTCTCAGGCCTTACGTCTCCTACTGGCCACTCAAGAGCACCGTCCGGGACCAAGTCCTCCTTGAGTGGTGGCAGCTTCTTCGATATGAAGCCAGCACCTCCCCCTAAGAACACTCCTCCACCTCCACAGCCGACGACGACGACGACGACAACGCGCAAGGAGAGTTTCGGCGGCGACTTTGGCGATTTCTCTTCTTCCGTCACGTCTCCAGTAGCTTATATGGCGAAAAGCCCACCTGCGCCGGCGAGCGGTGGAATGGGCGACCTCTTCGACATGGCCTCACCGACTATATCCGCACCTGCGCCCAAGCCTGCCGCAGTACCTCAGACTGCTAAGTCGCCAGCTCCTGTCCAGGCCAGCAACTATGCTCAAAGCGCCGCCTTCAACCTTTCCCAGCCGTCCCAGCCCTCTCCTCCTCAACCAGTGCCTGCAGCTCAAGCCACGTCCGGCTTTGGCAATATAAGCAACATGGATGCATGGGGCTCGAACGACGCCTGGGGCTCTTCAGAACCAGTGAAACCGCCGGTCCAGCAAGCTGCACCCATCCAAACAAGCGCTAACAGCACGTTCAAGCCTGCCGCTACGCCCGCCGCAGCGTCCAAGATCGAGTCACCTTTCGAATCTGGCTGGGGCGACCCAGAGCCAGCGGCTCCGGCCGCGCCAGCAAACACCGCTCAAAGTGCGGGTGGTTGGAATGTGCAGCAGGACGACGAGTTCGGTGGTTGGAGCCATGCAAGTCCAGTCGCGACGACTAGCGAGCCTAAGCAAGGTGGGGTCGGTGGTAACGCGGACGACTTGTTTGGCAATGTATGGCAGTGAGGGTCAGGTTGCAGGCATTGACGGGTTGCATAGCTGTGGAATAGGGTAGGGTAGCGCAGCATAGCGAATTGAGAAATCTGCCCTGATCTGTCGCTTCACGTGACTGAGCAGCACGGCACTGCCCTCGTGGCCCGAGCTTCAAGTCGTCTTCACCCCCTCCTATCCCCAGCGCTTCTTTCATCCCATAGCCCTCTCTCTATTCAGCTTAGTGTGTTATGTTCTGTGGTCACACGCTGTGGAAGGCGCGCTCACAGACCCACTGTTATCGCCTTATCATACGGTGTAGCAGGCAATTGTCAACAAAGGCGTTTGAAACCATCCAAGTTCCGTGCGGTAGCAGCGGCAACTTTACCCTTGAGTAGGCTTCCACATTTCCCTGCGATTGCATAGCACAGAACACTGAGGTAGGCCAAGCATTCACCATCCTCCCTCTCCGGCGCTCTGTCATTCGGGTTCTCCATCTGTGCTCATCTACTTGCCACGCGGTCCTTTCTTCCCGAATCCTCATGAAGAGGCATCCACTATCTCGGTATTGAGGCAGTCTCTGCCATGTACGATAGTACAGCTGAATTACCGCCTCGGTGGCGAGCACCTCTACCCACAACACATCCACGATGTTCTCAGCGGTTATGACTGGGTGAAAGAGCATCTTCTCTCCAAGCGCGCCATCTCACGCGCTGGCCGTTCGGACTACGTCGGCCGCATAGCAGTGTGTGGTGAGCTAATCGGAGGCGGGTTAGCAACTATGCTAGCAATGACCGAGTGCCGCGCAGGCGAGGCTGGTGTTGTGGCAGCCGCAGTGAGCAATCCTTTGGTGGACTGGGTCGGCCTTGACGAAGGGCAGGAAAGCGAGCTGCGTAGTGCGGCCGTCACGCCATACCGGCTTGACGTGCTGAGGAGACAGCTGTTCGGGAAAGCCGAGCACTATTTCGACCCGTTCGTCTCACCGCTGCTCTTCTTCCGCTCGCCTGGCCAAGGTGTTCCGCAAGCGCCTTCGGGCGTGCCTTCAGACGACCTCGAGCACCTTGCGTACTTGGAGCGTCAGGACTTCTTCCGGCAGCAACTCGGATTGAGCGCGATGTCTAGTGGACTATCGCACAACGAAGGCAGCGATACCGACTTTAGAGAGAAACCGACTAGAAGGAAAGCGTCTAAGCGCTATCCGAGCAAGTCTCTTGGCCTCAGGCTCCCGTTGTTCAACATCTCGTCGGACTCCGTGTCTCCTTTCGCCGAGCAAGCGGATGAATTGGCCAGCGAACTCAGGAAGAGCTTTTTGCGACAAGCTCAAATGACCGACTTTGGCCGCAAGATACTTTTGCCGGACGAGTTTGATGACGTGGACGAGGATGATCAGGTCGAGAGGAAGGCTATGTTGGCAGAAGCGAATGGAAAGGTGCTGCTTGAGCGGACTCAGAGTGGACTAGGGGTGTGGGATGGTTCGAAAGAGGGGGTGGAGAGGGTGAAGAATGTTGCAGCATGGCTGGGTCAGAAGCTAGTGGGATGATGCGTTAGTGGTAGTGAAGTTGAGGTGTGCTTTCCCAAGTAGGATTAGGCCATTGGCAACTCCTGATCAAGAAGCTTGGTCACTATGGACTCCTTTTGGTGCAGTACTAATGCAGACTGCTGCGTTCGCGATACTACTGCCATTTCGATACCGCCACTACTTCCGAATTGCAACTACTTAAAGCACAATCTTACAAAAATAGCAATCGAGCGAAATCTTCCACGCACTGCGTACCTTGACTATGAACAAGCAGCATTCTCATCATTTGCAGCACTCTCATCGCTCGAAGAAGAGAACAAGTAGTAAGCAAGCTGCCCATGCTTTCGGCCAACCTCAAGCAACCAATGGCCAGCAGCCGGTCTCTGGTCAAGGTCAGGCGCAGCATCGTACACTCCAGCAGTACTATCATGATGCTGCACACCAAAATAAGGGCGGCCAGGTTGTCGATCCACATCAGCAACAGAATATTATGCTACAACGACAACCTCTAGCCCTCAAGGTGAACGATTCCTGCAGTCACACCTGGAGCACGCAGCACAGTATCACAATCCACACGTTTCGTACGGACAGGGTCAACAGTATCATGCGGTTACCCAGACAATTGGCCAGCCGCAGCAAAGCACCCGGACGCACACTGAGATCAAGTCAGAAGTACGTTACGAACAAGCAGGTCCGCGAGCGCAGCACTCCACGCATCCATCGGCGCCTTAATCTCGTATTAACTACGAGTCGCGGAAAGTCCGGCCACCTGCTCCTGCTCCTTTTCCAGCTCCAGCTCTTCAGCGTACCAGTAGACAGATGCGCACTACGACTTCCGAGGCCAGCATCACTCATGTTGGAGGGAGGTACCGCCAGCAAGCGGCTGCGAAAGGCAAAGCTGAGCTACGCCGCTTTGATGAAGAGGTGAATAGTATGCTCGTTACGGCAAGTAGCATGTGAAGTGCGGGTTTCAGGTAAGCACACATGTCCATGAACAAGCTAGTCTGCTTTGTTCGAATGACCGACGTATAAGGTACTATCGAGGTGTCCACGGCTGTCTCTGTGGCGGCGGCAGCCACGTAGTATCGTATGATGAGGTGCGTTGATTTCTCATCTTCTCTCACGAAGTAGACGATCAGGCTAACAATCAAGTACAGGTAGATGCAGTGCTGGTATGACAGCGACGCAGCGGACCTCACATTCAGATTGTCAATCTGCCTGATGGAAGAGGATTACGACAGATTGCTCCGCCTGCGGATGGTTGGCATGAATCCATGCATTGGAGCCCTCATAGAAGGCTGGCGCACGATATGAATCCTATGCTGCTCAAGTACGATGGTTCCTTGTGATTGCCGGCTCCGAGGATGGTGCTGCCGGGAATGCTGTGACGAGCATGAGAGAGTGGCGAGCTGGGGAAGCTGGAGTTCTACTTAGGCACAAAGCTTAGGAGTGACAGTGGAGACTAGGGGGTACAATGACTTCCTACCGTAGCGGAGACTATACCAATTCAAAACAGTATATCTCCCAAAAATTCTTTCACATCATTACGCAGTTTGTCCCCTCCCCTGAACACAACGGCTTTCGACTGTATCAGAGAACGTACGAGCCAAGGACTGTCTCTTTATTAAGGCACCCCGACTGCCGGACAATGCATTTGCTTCCCCAAACACAACATTTCTCTACTGTATTGGAGATAGTACCAGTGCTCAGAGATGACGCGATAGAAAGCCGTCGTACTTGGGAAATGGGAACACACGGCCCGAGCTCATGGATGCTCTCTCAGACATCTGCTGTATGAGAAAAGTGAGCGAGAAATCTAGGTGGCGCGCTGTCAGTAATGCGGGCTGTACTTTCAACCGCATCTCCTCTCTTAATGGAATTGGCAGACTTCCGATTGGGGCGCGTAGAAGACGGCGTGTCTATCGGTGATGAGAGTGTTCCGGAGGCGGAGGTCCTGGGTTTGCTGGTTCTAAAAGCTGAAGCAGTGAGGTGAGGTCGGATGGGGTGAGGTCGGATGAGAGGTCAGGTAAGACGAGGTGAGGTCAAATAAGATGAGGTTGGCTTATGCCTCATCGGCTGTCCCGACGCCGGGTGTACCTGCCCTGCTTGTCCATTAGCAACCAACTCCCAGCGCATGGGACTCCGACGCATCGCTAGGCAATTCACCGGAGATATGGTAATGCGAGAACAGTTTGCATCCACAAGCAAAGACTTGTGATTACGGTAGCGAGATTGAGACAAGCTAGAATACAGCTCTGTAAAACTAAGTTATACATAACACAGTAAGAGGTAGTGACCGGCTATCCAGCATAAACCAGTCATAAGGCGCCTTTTTGAACCCCGTCGCTCCATCATTGCTCCAGAAATTCGTAGCAGACCTTGCTGAAGTGCTAAAGGAAATTTGGGCGGATGTGACTCCATGTGTGTACCTCATGTACCGACCGGGCGATCCAGCTCTTGTCGTGCGAAGCCGCTGATGCTTTCAAACCGCACGGCCGCCTTGTCGCCCGCACAAAGTACAAAGGCCCAGCCATCACTTCATGCCAAGGAGAAAAAGGAAAAGCGAAAGTGCCGGTTGGCAAGTCTATTGCCGCCGGAGGTACAGGACGACCCAGCCTAGGAGCCTGTACCCGCAGATGATGCCGAGCATGATGCCGACCCACTTGCCCGTCTCGCCAGTCTTGTAGCCATAGTTCTCGAGCACGGCGCTGCCTTCGATGAGGCACTGGTCGGCGAGCTTGGTGTCGTACATGCAGGTGCAGCCGCTAGGAGCCGCATCGCTCTTTGCGCAAGCGAAGTTACGGTGGCCGAACTCGTTGACCATCATGCCCTGGAAGACGTACGATTGGTAGTCGATGTAGTGGAAGACGTAGCGCCAGAAGGGATTCAGGGTCTGCGGCGGGACGAGAAAGCCACCGGTGCACATCCACAGGCCGTTGGCGAAGGCAGTACCGGCTAGTGCAACGACAAAGATGGGGATGAGGGAGCTGACTAGCACGACCAGGGATTCCGCAGCGATCAGGTCGAGGAAGAGCCACATGATCCAGGTGAAGAAGGCATCGGCGGTGGGCCTGAAGTTGGAGAGCCAGTAGGCGACGACGGAGAAGAGGCAGGCAATGAGGAAGAGGTAAGGGATGCCAGTGATGAAGTTGGCGACCAAGAACGCGGTGGGCCCGTAGAGACCGTTTGCGCGCTCCTTCATAAAGAGTGCGCGGTCCTCGAGGAAGGCTGGAATATAGGCGACGGCCATGAACGACATGAAGGCACCGCCGAAGAAGATGGCGTTGATGAAGGATTGGATGTTGCCTTGCGTGGGATTGAGACGTAGCCAGATCTAGGCGAAGTTAGCACGTGCGCACAGGAAAAGATGTTTTGACTACACTTACAGTGCCCATCATGACGGCCAGGCCCATATACATGGCTATGCGGATACCATAAGCGATGATGTCACGGTAAGACTTGATGAAGAACCGGTGCGTCAAAGCCATGATGATCGCGAATACTCCAGCTCTGTCCTCTTTGAGCTCAGCATTGATCTCAGTGTCCATCGAGTTCCGTGCCATCTCGTCAGTAAGCTCAGTCACAGTGGAGGTGGCAAGGCGAGACTTGTGCCATGAAGAGTGCACCATGTTCAGCTGCTGCTCGACCTCGCTCCGGTCGCGAGCAAAGTCCGTGTTGACGAAGTCGATGATGAACTCGGCCGGATTCATGTAGAGCGGGATTGGGAAGCCACACGCGTCGAAGTAAGGCTGTACCTCAGCTACGGGCCCACTGTAGGCAGTGCCACCCTGCGAGAGAAGAAGCAGCTTGTCGAACATCGCAAAAGTCGACGTAGACGGTTGATGTATGGAAGCAATGACAATCAGATTGTGCTTCTTCGCGATGTCCTTGACGAAAGAGATGACCTCGAACGAGGCAGCGGAGTCCAGACCGGACGTCGGCTCGTCCAAGAAGAGGAGCTTGGGGCTGGTGATGAGCTGCGCGGCAACACTAACACGGCGCTTCTGACCACCAGAGATGCCCTTCCTAATGGCAGTCCCAATGAGGTTGTTGGCTTGGCCAGCCAGACCGAAGGCAGTGAGAAGAGCTTCGATGCGTTGGATACGCTCCAACTTGCTGACGGTACGTGGGAGTGAGAGGCGAGCAGCAAAGTTCAACGTCTCGCGCACAGTGAGTGAGCCGACGAGGGCGTCTTCCTGCTCGACGTAGGCAGATATGCGGCGGAAGGTCTTCGGGTTGGCAGCAGAGCCGTTGACGTAGATTGCCGACTTCACTGACGCGTTCAGAGCGGCAGTCCTGTGGGCAAGAACGTTGAGGAGCGTTGACTTGCCGGAACCACTGCAACGTCGTCAGTACTACGGCATCTGATGAGGGAACTTGCAAGGCTTACGAAGGGCCCATGAGCGCGAGCAGCTCGCCTGACTTGACGATGCCATTGATGTCTGACAGAATGTTCTTCGGCTGTTGTGTTTGGCGGTCTTTGACGGTGACGGTGACGCCTTTCCAGCCAAAGCTGCGGATGTTGGTATTGGTGAGCTGGGCGTAATCGCCCCCGATCATCTTCTCGATATCGCTCATCCTGCGTCGGTCAGTCTGCGTTCGCCATGGCCAGTGAGGACGGTGATTGACGTACTTGTCGTAACCCTTCCGCTCGGGAAAAGCGGTCACGGAGTGATGAGCCACTTTGCCCGCCACGATGGCGCTGAGGTTCGGTTGGATGAGTGTAGGTGGGTGACGCTTCTGCTTCGCCTTTCACGTGCGTCGATGCAGTGACGGTTCAAATGGGTGGTTTATGTTTGGGAGCGAGGCTTCCCTAATGACCGTGGAAGAATGGGATAGGTGGGGGAGGTTGTTGGAAGGATCGTGATGGCCAGGAATCGGATCCGGGAGGTCGTCGTTTGGTTGACGAGGGGTCCTGGAGTCGCTGGCGGAGTGAAGGAATGTCAGAGCTCTCAGCGAAGGAGGGGAAGTTTTGATGAACGAACGAAAGCCTGTGGCCGAAATGCACGAGAGGTCGGCGAGACGTGGAGAGGTGCCTGAGGGAGGGCAAGGATAGGGAATCAGCGTCGCACCACACGTCCAAGTACCTGAGGTGCCGTCGCGGTATCCCGCCGGCATGATGGGCCGCCGCAGCGTTTGCTGTGGACGAAAAGGGAGATTCGGCGAGCATCAGTTGATCTCGTCTCAACCACTACTGGCCGGCGCGGCGCAAAGGCTGTTCGGTAGGTCAGGTATCGAATGTGGCACCGCCGACGATCGCCTCCAACGCTCCTTCTTCTCCAAACTACTCAGGTACTGCCTAGGTAGGTAGGTACATACTGTCAACTAGGGACCCTAGTAGCGCGTCGAGACGGGAACCCTGCGGTCCGGTCGTCCCTGCCCCGCCAGCGCTAACGTAGGTGACCGTCGTAGGATCGACACCACCCAAAGATCGAGCTAAGAGCGGGCCGCTCAGCCCAATCATGTGCTCGTATTTCACGAGCCTCTTCTGATCACGTGCTTTCACTTTTTGTGCTGGCTTTATTGTGACTGTCAGTATAGGTGACTGACAGCACAGATAGCATGTTGTATAGCCGTATGATTCGGGCACATGCTAAAAGGCATATACTGCATTTAGCATGTGCTCGCTTTGTAGCATGTGAGTGCTTTGTTGTCAGTAAGGATAAGACAAGCTGTTTCTTCCCTTCCCTTCCTCTTCTTCTTCTTACAACAACC